>CM062500.1:3091589-3129453 GCA_031479575.1 Coregonus ussuriensis | reverse complement strand
GGAAGTAACTAGATAGTGTAGCTTATATCAGGCCAGTAAGGAGAGGGAAGTAACTAGATAGTGTAGCTTATATCAGGCCAGTAAGGAGAGGGAAGTAACTAGATAGTGTAGCTTATATCAGGCCAGTAAGGAGAGGGAAGTAACTAGATAGTGTAGCTCTATATCAGGCCAGTAAGGAGAGGGAAGTAACTAGATAGTGTAGCCTTATATCAGGCCAGTAAGGAGAGGGAAGTAACTAGATAGTGGTAGCTTATATCAGGCCAGTAAGGAGAGGGAAGTAACTAGATAGTTGTAGCTTATATCAGGCCAGTAACGGAGAGGGAAGTAACTAGATAGTGTAGCTTTATATCAGGCCAGTAAGGAGAGGGAAGTAACTAGATAGTGTAGCTTATATCAGGCCAGTAAGGAGGGAGGGAAGTAATTAGATAGATAGTGTAGCTTATATCAGGCCAGTAAAAGGAGAGGAAGTAACTAGATAGTGTAGCTTATATCAGGCCAGTAAGGAGAGGGAAGTAACTAGATAGTGTAGCTTATATCAGGCCAGTAAGGAGAGGGAAGTAACTAGATAGTGTAGCTTATATCAGGCCAGTAAGGAGAGGGAAGTAACTAGATAGTGTAGCTTATATCAGGCCAGTAAGGAGAGGAAGTAACTAGATAGTGTAGCTTATATCAGGCCAGTAAGGAGAGGGAAGTAACTAGATAGTGTAGCTTATATCAGGCCAGTAAGGAGAGGGAAGTAACTAGATAGTGTAGCTTATATCAGGCCAGTAAGGAGAGGAAGTAACTAGATAGTGTAGCTTATATCAGGCCAGTAAGGAGAGGGAAGTAAACTAGATAGTGTAGCTTATATCAGGGCCAGTAAGGAGAGGGAAGTAACTAGATAGTGTAGCTTATATCAGGCCAGTAAGGAGAGGGGAAGTAACTAGATAGTGTAGCTTATATCAGGCCAGTAAGGAGAGGGAAGTAACTAGATAGTGTAGCTTATATCAGGCCAGTAAGGAGAGGGAAGTCACTAGATAGTGTAGCTTATATCCAGGCCAGTAAGGAGAGGGAAGTAACTAGATAGTGTAGCTTATATCAGGCCAGTAAGGAGGAGGGCAGAGTAACTAGATAGTGTAGCTTATATCAGGCCAGTAAGGAGAGGAAGTAACTAGATAGTGTAGCTTATATCAGGCCCCAGTAAGGAGAGGGAAGTCACTAGATAGTGTAGCTTATATCAGGCTGTAAGGAGGGGAAGTAACTAGATAGTGTAGCTTATATCAGGCCAGTAAGGAGAGGGAAGTAATAGATAGTGTAGCTTAATATCAGGCCAGTAAGGAGAGGGAAGTAACTAGATAGTGTAGCTTATATCAGGCCAGTAAGGAGAGGGAAAGTAACTAGATAGTGTAGCTTATATCAGCGCCAGTAAGGAGAGGGAGAGTACTAGATAGTGTTGATTTATATCAGGCCAGTAAGGAGAGGGAAGTAACTAGATAGTGTAGCTTAATATCAGGCCCCAGTAAGGAGAGGGAAGTAACTAGATAGTGTAGCTTATATCAGGCCAGTAAGGAGAGGGAAGTAACTAGATAGTGTAGCTTATATCAGGCCATTAAGGAGAGGGAAGTAACTAGATAGTGTAGCTTATATCAGGCCAGTAAGGAGAGGAAGTAACTAGATAGTGTAGCTTATATCAGGCCAGTAAGGAAGGGAAGTAAATTAGATAGTGTAGCTTATATCAGGGTCAGTAAGGAGAGGGAAGTAACTAGATAGTGTAGCTTATATCAGGCCAGTAAGGAGAGGGAAGTAACTAGATAGTGTAGCTATATCAGGCAGTAAGGAGAGGGAAGTAACTAGATAGTGTAGCTTATATCAGGCCAGTAAGGAGAGGGAAGTAACTAGATAGTGTAGCTTATATCAGGCCAGTAAGGAGAGGGAAGTAACTAGATAGTGTAGCTTATATCAGGCCAGTAAGGAGAGGGAAGTAACTAGATAGTGTAGCTTATATCAGGCCAGTAAGGAGAGGGAAGTAAACTAGATAGTGTAGCTTATATCAGGTCAGTAAGGAGAGGGAAGTAACTAGATAGTGTAGCTTATATCAGGCCAGTAAGGAGAGGGAAGTAACTAGATAGTGTAGCTTATATCAGGCCAGTAAGGAGAGGGAAGTAACTAGATAGTGTGCTTATATCAGGCCAGTAAGGAGAGGGAAGTAAACTAGATAGTGTAGCTTATATCAGGCCAGTAAGGAGAGGGAAGTAACTAGATAGTGTAGCTTATATCAGGCCAGTAAGGAGAGGGAAGTAACTAGATAGTGGTAGCTTATATCAGGCCAGTAAGGAGAGGGAAGTAACTAGATAGTGTAGCTTATATCAGGCCAGTAAGGAGAGGGAAGTAACTAGATAGTGTAGCTTATATCAGGTCAGTAAGGAGAGGGAAGTAACTAGATAGTGTAGCTTATATCAGGCCAGTAAGGAGAGGGAAGTAACTAGATAGTGTAGCTTATATCAGGCCAGTAAGGAGAGGGAAGTAACTAGATAGTGTAGCTTATATCAGGCCAGTAAGGAGAGGGAAGTAACTAGATAGTGTAGCTTATATCAGGCCAGTAAGGAGAGGGAAGTAACTAGATAGTGTAGCTTATTATCAGGCCAGTAAGGAGAGGGAAGTAACTAGATAGTGTAGCTTATATCAGGCCAGTAAGGAGAGGGAAGTAACTAGATAGTGTAGCTTATATCAGGCCAGTAAGAGAGGGAAGTAACTAGATAGTGTAGCTTATATCAGGCCAGTAAGGAGAGGGAAGTAACTAGATAGTGTAGCTTATATCAGGCCAGTAAGGAGAGGGAAGTAACTAGATAGTGTAGCTTATATCAGGCCAGTAAGGAGAGGGAAGTAACTAGATAGTGTAGCTTATATCAGGCCAGTAAGGAGAGGGAAGTAACTAGATAGTGTAGCTTATATCAGGCCAGTAAGGAGAGGGAAGTAACTAGATAGTGTAGCTTATATCAGGCCAGTAAGGAGAGGGAAGTAACTAGATAGTGTAGCTTATATCAGGCCAGTAAGGAGGAGGGAAGTAACTAGATAGTGTAGCTTATATCAGGCCAGTAAGGAGAGGGAAGTAACTAGATAGTGTAGCTTATATCAGGCCAGTAAGGAGAGGGAAGTAACTAGATAGTGTAGCTTATATCAGGCCAGTAAGGAGAGGGAAGTAACTAGATAGTGTAGCTTATATCAGCCAGTAAGGAGAGGGAAGTAACTAGATAGTGTAGCTTATATCAGGCCAGTAAGGAGAGGGAAGTAACTAGATAGTGTAGCTTATATCAGGCCAGTAAGGAGAGGGAAGTAACTAGATAGTGTAGCTTATATCAGGCCAGTAAGGAGAGGGAAGTAACTAGATAGTGTAGCTTATATCAGGCCAGTAAGGAGAGGGAAGTAACTAGATAGTGTAGCTTATATATCAGGCCAGTAAGGAGAGGGAAGTAACTAGATAGTGTAGCTTATATCAGGCCAGTAAGGAGAGGGAAGTAACTAGATAGTGTAGCTTATATCAGGCCAGTAAGGAGAGGGAAGTAACTAGATAGTGTAGCTTATATCAGGCCAGTAAGGAGAGGGAAGTAACTAGATAGTGTAGCTTATATCAGGCCAGTAAGGAGAGGGAAGTAACTAGATAGTGTAGCTTATATCAGGCCAGTAAGGAGAGGGAAGTAACTAGATAGTGTAGCTTATATCAGGCCAGTAAGGAGAGGGAGGTAACTAGATAGTGTAGCTATATCAGGCCAGTAAGGAGAGGGAAGTAACTAGATAGTGTAGCTTATATCAGGCCAGTAAGGAGAGGGAAGTAACTAGATAGTGTAGCTTATATCAGGCCAGTAAGGAGAGGGAAGTAACTAGATAGTGTAGCTTATATCAGGCCAGTAAGGAGAGGGAAAGTAACTAGATAGTGTAGCTTATATCAGGCCAGTAAGGAGAGGGAAGTACTAGATAGTGTAGCTTATATCAGGCCAGTAAGGAGAGGGAAGTAACTAGATAGTGTAGCTTATATCAGCCAGTAAGGAGAGGGAAGTAACTAGATAGTGTAGCTTATATCAGGCCAGTAAGGAGAGGGAAGTAACTAGATAGTGTAGCTTATATCAGGCCAGTAAGGAGAGGGAAGTAACTAGATAGTGTAGCTTATATCAGGCCAGTAAGGAGAGGGAAGTAACTAGATAGTGTAGCTTATATCAGGCCAGTAAGGAGAGGGAAGTAACTAGAGATAGTGTAGCTTATATCAGGCCAGTAAGGAGAGGGAAGTAACTAGATAGTGTAGCTTATATCAGGCCAGTAAGGAGAGGAAGTAACTAGATAGTGTAGCTTATATCAGGCCAGTAAGGAGAGGGAAGTAACTAGATAGTGTAGCTTATATCAGGCCAGTAAGGAGAGGGAAGTAACTAGATAGTGTAGCTTATATCAGGCCAGTAAGGAGAGGGAAGTAACTAGATAGTGTAGCTTATATCAGGCCAGTAAGGAGAGGGAAGTAACTAGATAGTGTAGCTTATATCAGGCCAGTAAGGAGAGGGAAGTAACTAGATAGTGTAGCTTATATCAGGCCAGTAAGGAGAGGGAAGTAACTAGATAGTGTAGCTTATATCAGGTCAGTAAGGAGAGGGAAGTAACTAGATAGTGTAGCTTATATCAGGGCAGTAAGGAGAGGGAAGTAACTAGATAGTGTAGCTTATATCAGGCCAGTAAGGAGAGGGAAGTAACTAGATAGTGTAGCTTATATCAGGCCAGTAAGGAGAGGGAAGTAACTAGATAGTGTAGCTTATATCAGGCCAGTAAGGAGAGGGAAGTAACTAGATAGTGTAGCTTATATCAGGCCAGTAAGGAGAGGGAAGTAACTAGATAGTGTAGCTTATATCAGGTCAGTAAGGAGAGGGAAGTAACTAGATAGTGTAGCTTATATCAGGCCAGTAAGGAGAGGGAAGTAACTAGATAGTGTAGCTTATATCAGGCCAGTAAGGAGAGGGAAGTAACTAGATAGTGTAGCTTATATCAGGCCAGTAAGGAGAGGGAAGTAACTAGATAGTGTAGCTTATATCAGGCCAGTAAGGAGAGGGAAGTAACTAGATAGTGTAGCTTATATCAGGCCAGTAAGGAGAGGGAAGTAACTAGATAGTGTAGCTTATATCAGGCCAGTAAGGAGAGGGAAGTAACTAGATAGTGTAGCTTATATCAGGCCAGTAAGGAGAGGGAAGTAACTAGATAGTGTAGCTTATATCAGGCCAGTAAGGAGAGGGAAGTAACTAGATAGTGTAGCTTATATCAGGCCAGTAAGGAGAGGGAAGTAACTAGATAGTGTAGCTTATATCAGGCCAGTAAGGAGAGGAAGTAACTAGATAGTGTAGCTTATATCAGGCCAGTAAGGAGAGGGAAGTAACTAGATAGTGTAGCTTATATCAGGCCAGTAAGGAGAGGGAAGTAACTAGATAGTGTAGCTTATATCAGGCCAGTAAGGAGAGGGAAGTAACTAGATAGTGTAGCTTATATCAGGCCAGTAAGGAGAGGGAAGTAACTAGATAATGTAGGTTCTTAAATCAGGCCAGTAAGGAGAGGGAATAACTAGATAGTGTAGCTTATATCAGGCCAGAAAGGAGAGTGAAGTAACTAGATAGGTGTAGCTTATATCAGGCCAGTAAGGAGAGGGAAGTAATAGATAGTGTAGCTGATATCAGGCCAGTAAGGAGAGGGAAGTAATCTAGATAGTGTAGCTTATATCAGGCCAGTAAGGAGGAGGGAAAGTAACTAGATAGTGTAGCTTATATCAGGCCAGTAAGGAGAGGGAAGTAACTAGATAGTGTAGCTTATATCAGGCCAGTAAGGAGAGGGAAGTAACTAGATAGTGTAGCTTATATCAGGCCAGTAAGGATAGGGAAGTAACTAGATAGTGTAGCTTATATCAGGCCAGTAAGGAGAGGGAAGTAACTAGATAGTGTAGCTTATATCATGGCAGTAAGGAGAGGGAAGTAACTAGATAGTGTAGCTTATATCAGGCCAGTAAGGAGAGGGAAGTAACTAGATAGTGTAGCTTATATCAGGCCAGTAAGGAGAGGGAAGTAACTAGATAGTGTAGCTTATATCAGGCCAGTAAGGAGAGGGAAGTAACTAGATAGTGTAGCTTTTATATCAGGCCAGTAAGGAGAGGGAAGTAACTAGATAGTGTAGCTTATATCAGGCCAGTAAGGAGAGGGAAGTAACTAGATAGTGTAGCTTTATATCAGGCCAGTAAGGAGAGGGAAAGTAACTAGATAGTGTAGCTTATATCAGGCCAGTAAGGAGAGGGAAGTACCTAGATAGTGTAGCTTATATCAGGTCAGTAAGGAGAGGGAAGTAACTAGATAGTGTAGCTTATATCAGGCCAGTAAGGAGAGGGAAGTAACTAGATAGTGTAGCTTATATCAGGCCAGTAAGGAGAGGGAAGTAACTAGATAGTGTAGCTTATATCAGGCCTGTAAGGAGAGGGAAGTAACTAGATAGTGTAGCTTATATCAGGCCAGTAAGGAGAGGGAAGTAACTAGATAGTGTAGCTTATATCAGGCCAGTAAGGAGAGGGAAGTAACTAGATAGTGTAGCTTATATCAGGCCAGTAAGGAGAGGGAAGTAACTAGATAGTGTAGCTTATATCAGGCCAGTAAGGAGAGGGAAGTAACTAGATAGTGTAGCTTATATCAGGCCAGTAAGGAGAGGGGAAGTAACTAGATAGTGTAGCTTATATCAGGCCAGTAAGGAGAGGGAAGTAACTAGATAGTGTAGCTTATATCAGGCCAGTAAGGAGAGGGAAGTAACTAGATAGTGTAGCTTATATCAGGCCAGTAAGGAGAGGGAAGTAACTAGATAGTGTAGCTTATATCAGGCCAGTAAGGAGAGGGGAAGTAACTAGATAGTGTAGCTTATATCAGCCAGTAAGGAGAGGGAAGTAACTAGATAGTGTAGCTTATATCAGGCCCAGTAAGGAGAGGGAAGTAACTAGATAGTGTAGCTTTATATCATGCCAGTAAGGAGAGGGAAGTAACTAGATAGTGTAGCTTATATCAGGCCAGTAAGGAGAGGGAAGTAACTAGATAGTGTAGCTTATATCAGGCCAGTAAGGAGAGGGAAGTAACTAGATAGTGTAGCTTATATCAGGGCCAGTAAGGAGAGGGAAGTAACTAGATAGTGTAGCTTATATCAGGCCAGTAAGGAGAGGGAAGTAACTAGATAGTGTAGCTTAATATCAGGCCAGTAAGGAGAGGGAAGTAACTAGATAGTGTAGCTTATATCAGGGTCCAGTAAGGAGAGGGAAGTAACTAGAATAGTGTAGCTTATATCAGGCCAGTAAGGAGAGGGAAGTAACTAGATAGTGTAGCTTATATCAGGCCAGTAGGAGAGGGAAGTAACTAGATAGTGTAGCTTATATCAGGCCAGTAACGGAGAGGGAAGTAACTAGATAGTGTAGCTTATATCAGGCCAGTAAGGAGAGGGAAGTAACTAGATAGTGTAGCTTATATCAGGCCAGTAAGGAGAGGGAAGTAACTAGATAGTGTAGCTTATATCAGGCCAGTAAGGAGAGGGAAGTAACTAGATAGTGTAGCTTATATCAGGCCAGTAAGGAGAGGGAAGTAACTAGATAGTGTAGCTTATATCAGGCCAGTAAGGAGAGGGAAGTAACTAGATAGTGTAGCTTATATCAGGCCAGTAAGGAGAGGGAAGTAACTAGATAGTGTAGCTTATATCAGGCAGTAAGGAGAGGGAAGTAACTAGATAGTGTAGCTTATATCAGGCCAGTAAGGAGAGGGAAGTAACTAGATAGTGTAGCTTATATCAGGCCAGTAAGGAGAGGGAAGTAACTAGATAGTGTAGCTTATATCAGGCCAGTAAGGAGAGGGAAGTAACTAGATAGTGTAGCTTATATCAGGCCAGTAAGGAGAGGGAAGTAACTAGATAGTGTAGCTTATATCAGGCCAGTAAGGAGAGGGAAGTAACTAGATAGTGTAGCTTATATCAGGCCAGTAAGGAGAGGGAAGTAACTAGATAGTGTAGCTTATATCAGGCCAGTAAGGAGAGGGAAGTAACTAGATAGTGTAGCTTATATCAGGCCAGTAAGGAGAGGGAAGTAACTAGATAGTGTAGCTTATATCAGGCCAGTAAGGAGAGGGAAGTAACTAGATAGTGTAGCTTATATCAGGCCAGTAAGGAGAGGGAAGTAACTAGATAGTGTAGCTTATATCAGGCCAGTAAGGAGAGGGAAGTAACTAGATAGTGTAGCTTATATCAGGCCAGTAAGGAGAGGGAAGTAACTAGATAGTGTAGCTTATATCAGGCCAGTAAGGAGAGGGAAGTAACTAGATAGTGTAGCTTATATCAGGCCAGTAAGGAGAGGGAAGTAACTAGATAGTGTAGCTTATATCAGGCCAGTAAGGAGAGGGAAGTAACTAGATAGTGTAGCTTATATCAGGCCAGTAAGGAGAGGGAAGTAACTAGATAGTGTAGCTTATATCAGGCCAGTAAGGAGAGGGAAGTAACTTAGATAGTGTAGCTTATATCAGGCCAGTAAGGAGAGGGAAGTAACTAGATAGTGTAGCTTATATCAGGCCAGTATGGAGAGGGAAGTAACTAGATAGTGTAGCTTATATCAGGCCAGTAAGGAGAGGGAAGTAACTAGATAGTGTAGCTATATCAGGCCAGTAAGGAGAGGGAAGTAACTAGATAGTGTAGCTTATATCAGGTCAGGTAAGGAGATGGGAAGTAACTAGATAGTGTAGCTTATATCATGCCAGTAAGGAGGAGGGAAGTAACTAGATAGTGTAGCTTATATCAGGCCAGTAAGGGAGAGGGAAGTAACTCGATAGTGTAGCTTATATCAAGGCCAGTAAGGAGTGGGAAGTAACTAGATAGTGTAGCTTAATCAGGCCAGTAAGGAGAGGGAAGTAACTAAGTAGTGTATCATATATCAGGCCAGTATGGAGAGGAAGTAACTAGATAGTGTAGCTTATTCCCCATAGGCGTAAGGACTGAGGGAAGCTATACAGCCTAGATAGCTAGATAGTACTTATATCCAGGCCAGGTAAGGAGAGGGAAGTAACTAGATAGTGTAGCTTATAACAGGCCAGTAAGGAGAGGGAGATGTACTTAGATAGTGTAGCTTATATCAGGCCAGTAAGGAGAGGTGAAGGAAGGTCATTCGATAGTGTTAGCTTATATCAGGCCAGTAAGGAGAGGGAAGTAACTAGATAGTGTAGCTTATATCAGGCCAGTAAGGAGAGGGAAGTAACTAGATAGTGTAGCTTATATCAGGCCAGTAAGGAGAGGGAAGTAACTAGATAGTGTAGCTTATATCAGAGCCAGTAAGGAGAGGGAAGTAACTAGATAGTGTAGCTTATATCAGGGCCGAGTAAGGAGAGGGAAGTAACTAGATAGTGTATCTTATATCAGGCCAGTAAGGAGAGGGAAGTAACTAGATAGTGTATCTTATATCAGGCCAGTAAGGAGAGGTGGAAGTAAATAGATAGTGTAGCTTATATCAGCCAGTAAGGAGAGGGAAGTAACTAGATATTGTAGCTTATATCAGGACCAGTAAGGGAGAGGGAAGTAACTAGACAGTGTAGCTTATATCTGCTGCCAGTAGCGACGTAGGGTAGGGTAGAGCTTGAGATAGTGTAGCTATATCAGGCCAGTAAAGGAGAGGGAAGTAACTAGATAGTTGTAGCTTATATCAGGCCAGTAAGGAGAGGAGTAACTAGATAGTGTAGCTTATTATCATGGCCAGTAAAGGAGAGGGCTAGTAATCTAGACATGTGTTAGCTTATAGTCAGGCCAGTAAGGTGAGAGGCCAGTAACTTAGATAGTGTTAGCTTTATCTCAGGCCAGTAAGGAGAGAGGAAGTAACTAGATAGTGTAGCTTATATCAGGCCCAGTAAGAGGAGAGGGAGCAGTAACTTAGATAGGTGTAGCTTATATCAGAGGCCTAGTAAGGAGAGGGAAGTAACGTAGATATGTCAGCTTTATACCAGCGCCCAGTAAGGAGAGGGAAGTAACTAAGATAGTGGTAGCTCTATATCACGGCCCAGTAAGGAGAGGGAAGTAACTAGATATGTGTAGCTTATATCAGGCCAGTAAGGAGAGGGAAGTAACTAGATAGTGTAGCTTATATCAGGCCAGTAAGGAGAGGGAAGTAACTAGATAGTGTAGCTTATATCAGGCCAGTAAGGAGAGGGAAGTAACTAGATAGTGTAGCTTATATCAGGCCAGTAAGGAGAGGGAAGTAACTAGATAGTGTAGCTTATATCAGGCCAGTAAGGAGAGGGAAGTAACTAGATAGTGTAGCTTATATCAGGCCAGTAAGGAGAGGGAAGTAACTAGATAGTGTAGCTTATATCAGGCCAGTAAGGAGAGGGAAGTAACCTAGATAGTGTAGCTTATATCAGGCCAGTAAGGAGAGGGAAGTAACTAGATAGTGTAGCTTATATCAGGCCAGTAAGGAGAGGGAAGTAACTAGATAGTGTAGCTTATATCAGGCCAGTAAGGAGAGGGAAGTAACTAGATAGTGTAGCTTATATCAGGCCAGTAAGGAGAGGGAAGTAACTAGATAGTGTAGCTTATATCAGGCCAGTAAGGAGAGGGAAGTAACTAGATAGTGTAGCTTATATCAGGCCAGTAAGGAGAGGGAAGTAACTAGATAGTGTAGCTTATATCAGGCCAGTAAGGAGAGGGAAGTAACTAGATAGTGTAGCTTATATCAGGCCAGTAAGGAGAGGGAAGTAACTAGATAGTGTAGCTTATATCAGGCCAGTAAGGAGAGGGAAGTAACTAGATAGTGTAGCTTATATCAGGCCAGTAAGGAGAGGGAAGTAACTAGATAGTGTAGCTTATATCAGGCCAGTAAGGAGAGGGAAGTAACTAGATAGTGTAGCTTATATCAGGCCAGTAAGGAGAGGGAAGTAACTAGATAGTGTAGCTTATATCAGGCCAGTAAGGAGAGGGAAGTAACTAGATAGTGTAGCTTATATCAGGCCAGTAAGGAGAGGGAAGTAACTAGATAGTGTAGCTTATATCAGGCCAGTAAGGAGAGGGAAGTAACTAGATAGTGTAGCTTATATCAGGCCAGTAAGGAGAGGGAAGTAACTAGATAGTGTAGCTTATATCAGGCCAGTAAGGAGAGGGAAGTAACTAGATAGTGTAGCTTATATCAGGCCAGTAAGGAGAGGGAAGTAACTAGATAGTGTAGCTTATATCAGGCCAGTAAGGAGAGGGAAGTAACTAGATAGTGTAGCTTATATCAGGCCAGTAAGGAGAGGGAAGTAACTAGATAGTGTAGCTTATATCAGGCCAGTAAGGAGAGGGAAGTAACTAGATAGTGTAGCTTATATCAGGCCAGTAAGGAGAGGGGAAGTAACTAGATAGTGTAGCTTATATCAGGCGCAGTAAGGAGAGGGAAGTAACTAGATAGTGTAGCTTATATCAGGCCAGTAAGGAGAGGGAAGTAACTAGATAGTGTAGCTTATATCAGGGCCAGTAAGAGAGGGAGAGTAAGCTAGATAGTGTAGCTTATATCAGGCCAGTAAGGAGAGGGAAGTAACTAGATAGTGTAAGCTTATATCAGGCCAGTAAGGAGAGGGAAGTAAGCTAGATAGTGTAGCTTATATCAGGCCAGTAAGGAGAGGGAAGTAACTAGATAGTGTAGCTTATGATCAGGCCAGTAAGGAGAGGGAAGTAACTAGATAGTGTAGCTTATATCAGTGCCAGTAAGGAGAGGGAAGTAACTAGATAGTGTAGCTTATATCAGGCCAGTAAGGAGTAGGGAAGTAACTAGATAGTGTAGCTTATATCAGGCCAGTAAGGAGAGGAAGTAACTAGATATTGTAGCTTATATCAGGCCAGTAAGGAGAGGAAGTAACTAGATAGTGTAGCTTATATCAGGCCAGTAAGGAGAGGGAAGTAACAAGATAGTGTAGCTTATATCAGGCCAGTAAGGAGAGGGAAGTAACTAGATAGTGTAGCTTATATCAGGCCAGTAAGGAGAGGGAAGTAACTAGATAGTGTAGCTTATATCAGGCCAGTAAGGAGAGGGAAGTAACTAGATAGTGTAGCTTATATCAGGCCAGTAAGGAGAGGGAAGTAACTAGATAGTGTAGCTATATCAGGTCCAGTAAGGAGAGGGAAGTAACTAGATAGTGTATCTTATAATCAGGCCAGTAAGGAGAGGGAAGTAACTAGATAGTGTAGCTTATATCAGGCCAGTAAGGAGAGGGAAGTAACTAGATAGTGTAGCTTATATCAGGCCAGTAAGGAGAGGGAAGTAACTAGATAGTGTAGCTTATATCAGGCAGTAAGGAGAGGGAAGTAACTAGATAGTGTAGCTTATATCAGGCCAGTAAGGAGAGGGAAGTAACTAGATAGTGTAGCTTATATCAGGCCAGTAAGGAGAGGGAAGTAACTAGATAGTGTAGCTTATATCAGGCCAGGTAAGGAGAGGGAAGTAACTAGATAGTGTAGCTTATATCAGGCCAGTAAGGAGAGGGAAGTAACTAGATAGTGTAGCTTATATCAGGCCAGTAAGGAGAGGGAAGTAACTAGATAGTGTAGCTTATATCAGGCCAGTAAGGAGAGGGAAGTAACTAGATAGTGTAGCTTATATCAGGCCAGTACAGAGAGGGAAGTAACTAGATAGTGTAGCTTATATCAGGCCAGTAAGGAGAGGGAAGTAACTAGATAGTGTAGCTTATATCAGGCCAGTAAGGAGAGGGAAGTAACTAGATAGTGTAGCTTATATCAGGCCAGTAAGGAGAGGGAAGTAACTAGATAGTGTAGCTTATATCAGGCCAGTAAGGAGAGGGAAGTAACTAGATAGTGTAGCTTATATCAGGCCAGTAAGGAGAGGGAAGTAACTAGATAGTGTAGCTTATATCAGGCCAGTAAGGAGAGGGAAGTAACTAGATAGTGTAGCTTATATCAGGCCAGTAAGGAGAGGGAAGTAACTAGATAGTGTAGTTTATATCAGGCCAGTAAGGAGAGGGAAGTAACTAGATAGTGTAGCTTATATCAGGCCAGTAAGGAGAGGGAAGTAACTAGATAGTGTAGCTTATATCAGGCCAGTAAGGAGAGGGAAGTAACTAGATAGTGTAGCTTATATCAGGCCAGTAAGGAGAGGGAAGTAACTAGATAGTGTAGCTTATATCAGGCCAGTAAGGAGAGGGAAGTAACTAGATAGTGTAGCTTATATCAGGCCAGTAAGGAGAGGGAAGTAACTAGATAGTGTAGCTTATATCAGGCCAGTAAGGAGAGGGAAGTAACTAGATAGTGTAGCTTATATCAGGCCAGTAAGGAGAGGGAAGTAACTAGATAGTGTAGCTTATATCAGGCCAGTAAGGAGAGGGAAGTAACTAGATAGTGTAGCTTATATCAGGCCAGTAAGGAGAGGGAAGTAACTAGATAGTGTAGCTTATATCAGGCCAGTAAGGAGAGGGAAGTAACTAGATAGTGTAGCTTATATCAGGCCAGTAAGGAGAGGGAAGTAACTAGATAGTGTAGCTTATATCAGGCCAGTAAGGAGAGGGAAGTAACTAGATAGTGTAGCTTATATCAGGCCAGTAAGGAGAGGGAAGTAACTAGATAGTGTAGCTTATATCAGGCCAGTAAGGAGAGGGAAGTAACTAGATAGTGTAGCTTATATCAGGCCAGTAAGGAGAGGGAAGTAACTAGATAGTGTAGCTTATATCAGGCCAGTAAGGAGAGGGAAGTAACTAGATAGTGTAGCTTATATCAGGCCAGTAAGGAGAGGGAAGTAACTAGATAGTGTAGCTTATATCAGGCCAGTAAGGAGAGGGAAGTAACTAGATAGTGTAGCTTATATCAGGCCAGTAAGGAGAGGGAAGTAACTAGATAGTGTAGCTTATATCAGGCCAGTAAGGAGAGGGAAGTAACTAGATAGTGTAGCTTATATCAGGCCAGTAAGGAGAGGGAAGTAACTAGATAGTGTAGCTTATATCAGGCCAGTAAGGAGAGGGAAGTAACTAGATAGTGTAGCTTTATATCAGGCCAGTAAGGAGAGGGAAGTAACTAGATAGTGTAGCTTATATCAGGCCAGTAAGGAGAGGGAAGTAACTAGATAGTGTAGCTTATATCAGGCCAGTAAGGAGAGGGAAGTAACTAGATAGTGTAGCTTTATATCAGGCCAGTAAGGAGAGGGAAGTAACTAGATAGTGTAGCATTATATCCAGGCCAGTAAGGAGAGGGAAGTAACTAGATAGTGTAGGCTTATGATCAGGCCAGTAAGGAGAGGGAAGTAACTAGATAGTGTACTTATATCAGGCCAGTAAGGAGAGGGAAGTAACTAGATAGTGTAGCTTATATCAGGGCCAGTAAGGAGAGGGAAGTAACTAGATAGTGTAGCTTATATCAGGCCAGTAAGGAGAGGGAAGTAACTAGATAGTGTAGCTTATATCAGGCCAGTAAGGAGAGGGAAGTAACTAGATAGTGTAGCTTATATCAGGCCAGTAAGGAGAGGGAAGTAACTAGATAGTGTAGCTTATATCAGGCCAGTAAGGAGAGGGAAGTAACTAGATAGTGTAGCTTATATCAGGCCAGTAAGGAGAGGGAAGTAACTAGATAGTGTAGCTTATATCAGGCCAGTAAGGAGAGGGAAGTAACTAGATAGTGTAGCTTATATCAGGCCAGTAAGGAGAGGGAAGTAACTAGATAGTGTAGCTTATATCAGGCCAGTAAGGAGAGGGAAGTAACTAGATAGTGTATCTTATATCAGGCCAGTAAGGAGAGGGAAGTAACTAGATAGTGTAGCTTATATCAGGCCAGTAAGGAGAGGGAAGTAACTAGATAGTGTAGCTTATATCAGGCCAGTAAGGAGAGGGAAGTAACTAGATAGTGTAGCTTATATCAGGCCAGTAAGGAGAGGGAAGTAACTAGATAGTGTAGCTTATATCAGGCCAGTAAGGAGAGGGAAGTAACTAGATAGTGTAGCTTATATCAGGCCAGTAAGGAGAGGGAAGTAACTAGATAGTGTAGCTTATATCAGGCCAGTAAGGAGAGGGAAGTAACTAGATAGTGTAGCTTATATCAGGCCAGTAAGGAGAGGGAAGTAACTAGATAGTGTAGCTTATATCAGGCCAGTAAGGAGAGGGAAGTAACTAGATAGTGTAGCTTATATCAGGCCAGTAAGGAGAGGGAAGTAACTAGATAGTGTAGCTTATATCAGGCCAGTAAGGAGAGGGAAGTAACTAGATAGTGTAGCTTATATCAGGCCAGTAAGGAGAGGGAAGTAACTAGATAGTGTAGCTTATATCAGGCCAGTAAGGAGAGGGAAGTAACTAGATAGTGTAGCTTATATCAGGCCAGTAAGGAGAGGGAAGTAACTAGATAGTGTAGCTTATATCAGGCCAGTAAGGAGAGGGAAGTAACTAGATAGTGTAGCTTATATCAGGCCAGTAAGGAGAGGGAAGTAACTAGATAGTGTAGCTTATATCAGGCCAGTAAGGAGAGGGAAGTAACTAGATAGTGTAGCTTATATCAGGCCAGTAAGGAGAGGAAGTAACTAGATAGTGTAGCTTATATCTCAGGCCAGTAAGGAGAGGGAAGTAACTAGATAGTGTAGTCTTATATCAGGCCAGTAAGGAGAGGGAAGTAACTAGATAGTGTAGCTTATATCAGGCCAGTAAGGAGAGGAAGTAACTAGATAGTGTAGCTTATATCAGGCCAGTAAGGAGAGGGAAAGTAACTAGATAGTGTAGCTTATATCAGGCCAGTAAGGAGAGGAAGTATCTAGATAGTGTAGCTTATATCAGGCCAGTAAGGAGAGGGAAGTAACTAGATAGTGTAGCTTATATCAGGCCAGTAAGGAGAGGGAAGTAACTAGATAGTGTAGCTTATATCAGGCCAGTAAGGAGAGGGAAGTATCTAGATAGTGTAGCTTATATCAGGGCCAGTAAGGAGAGGGAAGTAAACTAGATAGTGTAGCTTTATATCAGGCAGTAAGGAGAGGAAGTAACTAGATAGTGTAGCTTATATCAGGCCAGTAAGGAGAGGAAGTAACTAGATAGTGTAGCTTATATCAGGCAGTAAGGAGAGGGAAGTAACTAGATAGTGTACGCTTATATCAGGCCAGTAAGGAGAGGGAAGTAACTAGATAGTGTAGCTTATATCAGCGCCAGTAAGGAGAGGGAAGTAACTAGATAGTGTAGCTTATATCAGGCCAGTAAGGAGAGGGAAGTAACTAGATAGTGTAGCTTATATCAGGCCAGTAAGGAGAGGGAAGTAACTAGATAGTGTAGCTTATATCAGGCCAGGTAAGCGCAGAGGGAAGGTAATACTAGATAGTGTAGCTTATATTCAGGCAGTAAGGAGAGGGAAGTAACTAGATAGTGTAGCTTATATCAGGCCAGAGTAAGGAGAGGCGACAGTAACTAGATAGTGTAGCTTATATCAGGCCACGTAAGGAGAGGGAAGTAACTAGATAGTGTAGCTTATATCAGGCCAGTAGGAGAGGGAAGTAACTAGAATAGTGTAGCTTATATCAGGGCCAGTAAGGAGACGGGAAGTAAACTAGATAGTGTAGCTTATATCAGGCCAGTAAGGAGAGGGAAGTAATATAGATAGTGTAGCTTATATCAGGCCAGTAAGGAGAGGGAAGTAACTAGATAGTGTAGCTTATATCAGGCCAGTAAGGAGAGGGAAGTAAACTAATAGGTCATTTAGCAGACGCTCTTATCCAGAGGACAGTAAGGAGCAATTAGGGTTAAGTGCTTGCTCAAGCACATCGACCAGATTTTTCACTAGTCGGCTCGGGGATTAGAACCAGCAACCTTTCGTTACTGTACGTACTATAGTGTTTATATCAGGCCAGTAAGGAGAGGGAAGTAACTAGATAGTGTAGCTTATATCAGGCCAGTAAGGAGAGGGAAGTAACTAGATAGTGTAGCTTATATCAGGCCAGTAAGGAGAGGGAAGTAACTAGATAGTGTAGCTTATATCAGGCCAGTAAGGAGAGGGAAGTAACTAGATAGTGTAGCTTATATCAGGCCAGTAAGGAGAGGGAAGTAACTAGATAGTGTAGCTTATATCAGGCCAGTAAGGAGAGGGAAGTAACTAGATAGTGTAGCTTATATCAGGCCAGTAAGGAGAGGGAAGTAACTAGATAGTGTAGCTTATATCAGGCCAGTAAGGAGAGGGAAGTAACTAGATAGTGTAGCTTATATCAGGCCAGTAAGGAGAGGGAAGTAACTAGATAGTGTAGCTTATATCAGGCCAGTAAGGAGAGGGAAGTAACTAGATAGTGTAGCTTATATCAGGCCAGTAAGGAGAGGGAAGTAACTAGATAGTGTAGCTTATATCAGGCCAGTAAGGAGAGGGAAGTAACTAGATAGTGTAGCTTATATCAGGTCAGTAAGGAGAGGGAAGTAACTAGATAGTGTAGCTTATATCAGGCCAGTAAGGAGAGGGAAGTAACTAGATAGTGTAGCTTATATCAGGCCAGTAAGGAGAGGGAAGTAACTAGATAGTGTAGCTTATATCAGGCCAGTAAGGAGAGGGAAGTAACTAGATAGTGTAGCTTATATCAGGCCAGTAAGGAGAGGGAAGTAACTAGATAGTGTAGCTTATATCAGGCCAGTAAGGAGAGGGAAGTAACTAGATAGTGTAGCTTATATCAGGCCAGTAAGGGAGAGGGAAGTAACTAGATAGTGTAGCTTATATCAGGCCAGTAAGGAGAGGGAAGTAACTAGATAGTGATAGCTTATATCAGGCCAGTAAGGAGAGTGGAAGTAACTAGATAGGTGTAGCTTATATCAGGCCAGTAAGGAGAGGGAAGTAACTAGATAGTGTAGCTTATATCAGGCCAGTAAGGAGAGGGAAGTAACTAGATAGTGTAGCTTATATCAGGCCAGTAAGGAGAGGGAAGTCAACTAGATAGTGTAGCTTATATCAGGCTCAAGTAAGGAGAGGGAAGTAACTAGATAGTGTAGCTTATATCAGGCCAGATAAGGAGAGGGAAGTAACTTAGATAGTGTAGGCTTATATCAGGCCCAGTACGGAGAGGGAAAGTAACTAGATAGTGTAGCTTATATCAGGCCAGTAAGGAGAGGAAGTAACTAGATAGTGTAAGCTTATATCAGGCCAGTAAGGAGACGGGAAGTAACTAGATAGTGTAGCTTATATCAGGCCAGTAAGGAGAGGGAAGTAACTAGATAGTGTAGCTTATATCAGGCCAGTAAGGAGAGGGAAGTAACTAGATAGTGTAGCTTATATCAGGCCAGTAAGGAGAGGGAAGTAACTAGATAGTGTAGCTTATATCAGGCCAGTAAGGAGAGGGAAGTAACTAGATAGTGTAGCTTATATCAGGCCAGTAAGGAGAGGAAGTAACTAGATAGTGTAGCTTATATCAGGCCAGTAAGGAGAGGGAAGTAACTAGATAGTGTAGCTTATATCAGGCCAGTAAGGAGAGGGAAGTAACTAGATAGTGTAGCTTATATCAGGCCAGTAAGGAGAGGGAAGTAACTAGATAGTGTAGCTTATATCAGGCCAGTAAGGAGAGGGAAGTAACTAGATAGTGTAGCTTATATCAGGCCAGTAAGGAGAGGGAAGTAACTAGATAGTGTAGCTTATATCAGGCCAGTAAGGAGAGGGAAGTAACTAGATAGTGTAGCTTATATCAGGCCAGTAAGGAGAGGGAAGTAACTAGATAGTGTAGCTTATATCAGGCCAGTAAGGAGAGGGAAGTAACTAGATAGTGTAGCTTATATCAGGCCAGTAAGGAGAGGGAAGTAACTAGATAGTGTAAGCTTATATCAGGCCAGTAAGGAGAGGGAAGTAACTAGATAGTGTAGCTTATATCAGGCCAGTAAGGAGAGGGAAGTAACTAGATAGTGTAGCTTATATCAGGCCAGTAAGGAGAGGGAAGTAACTAGATAGTGTAGCTTATATCAGGCCAGTAAGGAGAGGGAAGTAACTAGATAGTGTAGCTTATATCAGGCCAGTAAGGAGAGGGAAGTAACTAGATAGTGTAGCTTATATCAGGTCAGTAAGGAGAGGGAAGTAACTAG
The DNA here is from genome assembly GCA_031479575.1 of Coregonus ussuriensis. Taxonomy (NCBI): domain Eukaryota; kingdom Metazoa; phylum Chordata; class Actinopteri; order Salmoniformes; family Salmonidae; genus Coregonus; species Coregonus ussuriensis. Next base: position 3,110,422 of record CM062500.1, on the reverse strand, counting down.
ATAGTGTAGCTTATATCAGGCCAGTAAGGAGAGGGAAGTAACTAGATAGTGTAGCTTATATCAGGCCAGTAAGGAGAGGGAAGTAACTAGATAGTGTAGCTTATATCAGGCCAGTAAGGAGAGGGAAGTAACTAGATAGTGTAGCTTATATCAGGCCAGTAAGGAGAGGGAAGTAACTAGATAGTGTAGCTTATATCAGGTCAGTAAGGAGAGGGAAGTAACTAGATAGTGTAGCTTATATCAGGCCAGTAAGGAGAGGGAAGTAACTAGATAGTGTAGCTTATATCAGGCCAGTAAGGAGAGGGAAGTAACTAGATAGTGTAGCTTATATCAGGCCAGTAAGGAGAGGGAAGTAACTAGATAGTGTAGCTTATATCAGGCCAGTAAGGAGAGGGAAGTAACTAGATAGTGTAGCTTATATCAGGCCAGTAAGGAGAGGGAAGTAACTAGATAGTGTAGCTTATATCAGGCCAGTAAGGAGAGGGAAGTAACTAGATAGTGTAGCTTATATCAGGCCAGTAAGGAGAGGGAAGTAACTAGATAGTGTAGCTTATATCAGGCCAGTAAGGAGAGGGAAGTAACTAGATAGTGTAGCTTATATCAGGCCAGTAAGGAGAGGGAAGTAACTAGATAGTGTAGCTTATATCAGGCCAGTAAGGAGAGGGAAGTAACTAGATAGTGTAGCTTATATCAGGCCAGTAAGGAGAGGGAAGTAACTAGATAGTGTAGCTTATATCAGGCCAGTAAGGAGAGGGAAGTAACTAGATAGTGTAGCTTATATCAGGCCAGTAAGGAGAGGGAAGTAACTAGATAGTGTAGCTTATATCAGGCCAGTAAGGAGAGGGAAGTAACTAGATAGTGTAGCTTATATCAGGCAGTAAGGAGAGGGAAGTAACTAGATAGTGTAGCTTATATCAGGCCAGTAAGGAGAGGGAAGTAACTAGATAGTGTAGCTTATATCAGGCCAGTAAGGAGAGGGAAGTAACTAGATAGTGTAGCTTATATCAGGCCAGTAAGGAGAGGGAAGTAACTAGATAGTGTAGCTTATATCAGGCCAGTAAGGAGAGGGAAGTAACTAGATAGTGTAGCTTATATCAGGCCAGTAAGGAGAGGGAAGTAACTAGATAGTGTAGCTTATATCAGGCCAGTAAGGAGAGGGAAGTAACTAGATAGTGTAGCTTATATCAGGCCAGTAAGGAGAGGGAAGTAACTAGATAGTGTAGCTTATATCAGGCCAGTAAGGAGAGGGAAGTAACTAGATAGTGTAGCTTATATCAGGCCAGTAAGGAGAGGGAAGTAACTAGATAGTGTAGCTTATATCAGGCCAGTAAGGAGAGGGAAGTAACTAGATAGTGTAGCTTATATCAGGCCAGTAAGGAGAGGGAAGTAACTAGATAGTGTAGCTTATATCAGGCCAGTAAGGAGAGGGAAGTAACTAGATAGTGTAGCTTATATCAGGCCAGTAAGGAGAGGGAAGTAACTAGATAGTGTAGCTTATATCAGGCCAGTAAGGAGAGGGAAGTAACTAGATAGTGTAGCTTATATCAGGCCAGTAAGGAGAGGGAAGTAACTAGATAGTGTAGCTATATCAGGCCAGTAAGGAGAGGGAAGTAATTAGATAGTGTAGCTTATATCAGGCCAGTAAGGAGAGGGAAGTAACTAGATAGTGTAGCTTATATCAGGCCAGTAAGGAGAGGGAAGTAACTAGATAGTGTAGCTTATATCAGGCCAGTAAGGAGAGGGAAGTAACTAGATAGTGTAGCTTATATCAGGCCAGTAAGGAGAGGGAAGTAACTAGATAGTGTAGCTTATATCAGGCCAGTAAGGAGAGGGAAGTAACTAGATAGTGTAGCTTATATCAGGCCAGTAAGGAGAGGGAAGTAACTAGATAGTGTAGCTTATATCAGGCCAGTAAGGAGAGGGAAGTAACTAGATAGTGTAGCTTATATCAGGCCAGTAAGGAGAGGGAAGTCATTAGATAGTGTAGCTTATATCAGGCCAGTAAGGAGAGGGAAGTAACTAGATAGTGTAGCTTATATCAGGCCAGTAAGGAGAGGGAAGTAACTAGATAGTGTAGCTTATATCAGGCCAGTAAGGAGAGGGAAGTAACTAGATAGTGTAGCTTATATCAGGCCAGTAAGGAGAGGGAAGTAACTAGATAGTGTAGCTTATATCAGGCCAGTAAGGAGAGGGAAGTAACTAGATAGTGTAGCTTATATCAGGCCAGTAAGGAGAGGGAAGTAACTAGATAGTGTAGCTTATATCAGGCCAGTAAGGAGAGGGAAGTAACTAGATAGTGTAGCTTATATCAGGCCAGTAAGGAGAGGGAAGTAACTAGATAGTGTAGCTTATATCAGGCCAGTAAGGAGAGGGAAGTAACTAGATAGTGTAGCTTATATCAGGCCAGTAAGGAGAGGGAAGTAACTAGATAGTGTAGCTTATATCAGGCCAGTAAGGAGAGGGAAGTAACTAGATAGTGTAGCTTATATCAGGCCAGTAAGGAGAGGGAAGTAACTAGATAGTGTAGCTTATATCAGGCCAGTAAGGAGAGGGAAGTAACTAGATAGTGTAGCTTATATCAGGCCAGTAAGGAGAGGGAAGTAATTAGATAGTGTAGCTTATATCAGGCCAGTAAGGAGAGGGAAGTAACTAGATAGTGTAGCTTATATCAGGCCAGTAAGGAGAGGGAAGTAACTAGATAGTGTAGCTTATATCAGGCCAGTAAGGAGAGGGAAGTAACTAGATAGTGTAGCTTATATCAGGCCAGTAAGAGGAGGGAAGTAACTAGATAGTGTAGCTTATATCAGGCCAGTAAGGAGAGGGAAGTAACTAGATAGTGTAGCTTATATCAGGCCAGTAAGGAGAGGGAAGTAACTAGATAGTGTAGCTTATATCAGGCCAGTAAGGAGAGGGAAGTAACTAGATAGTGTAGCTTATATCAGGCCAGTAAGGAGAGGGAAGTAACTAGATAGTGTAGCTTATATCAGGCCAGTAAGGAGAGGGAAGTAACTAGATAGTGTAGCTTATATCAGGCCAGTAAGGAGAGGGAAGTAACTAGATAGTGTAGCTTATATCAGGCCAGTAAGGAGAGGGAAGTAACTAGATAGTGTAGCTTATATCAGGCCAGTAAGGAGAGGGAAGTAACTAGATAGTGTAGCTTATATCAGGCCAGTAAGGAGAGGGAAGTAACTAGATAGTGTAGCTTATATCAGGCCAGTAAGGAGAGGGAAGTAACTAGATAGTGTAGCTTATATCAGGCCAGTAAGGAGAGGGAAGTAACTAGATAGTGTAGCTTATATCAGGCCAGTAAGGAGAGGGAAGTAACTAGATAGTGTAGCTTATATCAGGCCAGTAAGGAGAGGGAAGTAACTAGATAGTGTAGCTTATATCAGGCCAGTAAGGAGAGGGAAGTAACTAGATAGTGTAGCTTATATCAGGCCAGTAAGGAGAGGGAAGTAACTAGATAGTGTAGCTTATATCAGGCCAGTAAGGAGAGGGAAGTAACTAGATAGTGTAGCTTATATCAGGCCAGTAAGGAGAGGGAAGTAATAGATAGTGTAGCTTATATCAGGCCAGTAAGGAGAGGGAAGTAACTAGATAGTGTAGCTTATATCAGGCCAGTAAGGAGAGGGAAGTAACTAGATAGTGTAGCTTATATCAGGCCAGTAAGGAGAGGGAAGTAACTAGATAGTGTAGCTTATATCAGGCCAGTAAGGAGAGGGAAGTAACTAGATAGTGTAGCTTATATCAGGCCAGTAAGGAGAGGGAAGTAACTAGATAGTGTAGCTTATATCAGGCCAGTAAGGAGAGGGAAGTAACTAGATAGTGTAGCTTATATCAGGCCAGTAAGGAGAGGGAAGTAACTAGATAGTGTAGCTTATATCAGGCCAGTAAGGAGAGGGAAGTAACTAGATAGTGTAGCTTATATCAGGCCAGTAAGGAGAGGGAAGTAACTAGATAGTGTAGCTTATATCAGGCCAGTAAGGAGAGGGAAGTAACTAGATAGTGTAGCTTATATCAGGCCAGTAAGGAGAGGGAAGTAACTAGATAGTGTAGCTTATATCAGGTCAGTAAGGAGAGGGAAGTAACTAGATAGTGTAGCTTATATCAGGCCAGTAAGGAGAGGGAAGTAACTAGATAGTGTAGCTTATATCAGGCCAGTAAGGAGAGGGAAGTAACTAGATAGTGTAGCTTATATCAGGCCAGTAAGGAGAGGGAAGTAAACTAGATAGTGTAGCTTATATCAGGCCAGTAAGGAGAGGGAAGTAACTAGATAGTGTAGCTTATATCAGGCCAGTAAGGAGAGGGAAGTAACTAGATAGTGTAGCTTATATCAGGCCAGTAAGGAGAGGGAAGTAACTAGATAGTGTAGCTTATATCAGGCCAGTAAGGAGAGGGAAGTAACTAGATAGTGTAGCTTATATCAGGCCAGTAAGGAGAGGGAAGTAACTAGATAGTGTAGCTTATATCAGGCCAGTAAGGAGAGGGAAGTAACTAGATAGTGTAGCTTATATCAGGCCAGTAAGGAGAGGGAAGTAACTAGATAGTGTAGCTTATATCAGGCCAGTAAGGAGAGGGAAGTAACTAGATAGTGTAGCTTTATATCAGGCCAGTAAGGAGAGGGAAGTAACTAGATAGTGTAGCTTATATCAGGCCAGTAAGGAGAGGGAAGTAACTAGATAGTGTAGCTTATATCAGGCCAGTAAGGAGAGGGAAGTAACTAGATAGTGTAGCTTATATCAGGCCAGTAAGGAGAGGGAAGTAACTAGATAGTGTAGCTTATATCAGGCCAGTAAGGAGAGGGAAGTAACTAGATAGTGTAGCTATATCAGGCCAGTAAGGAGAGGGAAGTAACTAGATAGTGTAGCTTATATCAGGCCAGTAAGGAGAGGGAAGTAACTAGATAGTGTAGCTTATATCAGGCCAGTAAGAGAGGGGGAAGTAACTAGATAGTGTAGCTTATATCAGGCCAGTAAGGAGAGGGAAGTAACTAGATAGTGTAGCTTATATCAGGCCAGTAAGGAGAGGGAAGTAACTAGATAGTGTAGCTTATATCAGGCCAGTAAGGAGAGGGAAGTAACTAGATAGTGTAGCTTATATCAGGCCAGTAAGGAGAGGGAAGTAACTAGATAGTGTAGCTTATATCAGGCCAGTAAGGAGAGGGAAGTAACTAGATAGTGGTAGCTTATATCAGGCCAGTAAGGAGAGGGAAGTAACTAGATAGTGTAGCTTTATCAGGCCAGTAAGGAGAGGGAAGTAACTAGATAGTTGTAGCTTATATCAGCCAGTAAGGAGAGGGAAAGTAACTAGATAGTGTAGCTTATATCAGGCCAGTAAGGAGAGGGAAGTAACTAGATAGTGTAGCTTAATATCATGGCCAGTAAGGAGAGGGAAGTAACTAGATAGTGGTAGCTTATATCAGGCCAGTAAGGGAGAGGGAAGTCTAACTAGATAGGTGTAGTTTATTATCAGGCCAGTAAGGAGAGGGAAGTAACTAGATAGTCGTAGCTTAATATCTGGCCCAGTAAGGAGAGGGAAGTACATGCATAGTGTAGCTTATATCAGGGCCAGGTAAGGAGAGGGAAGTAACTATGATAGTGTAGCTTATATCAGGCCAGTAAGGAGAGGGAAGTAACTAGATAGTGTAGCTTATATCAGGCCAGTAAGGAGAGGGAAGTAACTAGATAGTGTAGCTTATATCAGGCCAGTAAGGAGAGGGAAGTAACTAGATAGTGTAGCTTATATCAGGCCAGTAAGGAGAGGGAAGTAACTAGATAGTGTAGCTTATCAGGCCAGTAAGGAGAGGGAAGTAACTAGATAGTGTAGCTTATATCAGGCCAGTAAGGAGAGGGAAGTAACTAGATAGTGTAGCTTATATCAGGCCAGTAAGGAGAGGGAAGTAACTAGATAGTGTAGCTTATATCAGGCCAGTAAGGAGAGGGAAGTAACTAGATAGTGTAGCTTATATCAGGCCAGTAAGGAGAGGGAAGTAACTAGATAGTGTAGCTTATATCAGGCCAGTAAGGAGAGGGAAGTAACTAGATAGTGTAGCTTATATCAGGCCAGTAAGGAGAGGGAAGTAACTAGATAGTGTAGCTTATATCAGGCCAGTAAGGAGAGGGAAGTAACTAGATAGTGTAGCTTATATCAGGCCAGTAAGGAGAGGGAAGTAACTAGATAGTGTAGCTTATATCAGGCCAGTAAGGAGAGGGAAGTAACTAGATAGTGTAGCTTATATCAGGCCAGTAAGGAGAGGGAAGTAACTAGATAGTGTAGCTTATATCAGGCCAGTAAGGAGAGGGAAGTAACTAGATAGTGTAGCTTATATCAGGCCAGTAAGGAGAGGGAAGTAACTAGATAGTGTAGCTTATATCAGGCCAGTAAGGAGAGGGAAGTAACTAGATAGTGTAGCTTATATCAGGCCAGTAAGGAGAGGGAAGTAACTAGATAGTGTAGCTTATATCAGGCCAGTAAGGAGAGGGAAGTAACTAGATAGTGTAGCTTATATCAGGCCAGTAAGGAGAGGGAAGTAAACTAGATAGTGTAGCTTATATCAGGCCAGTAAGGAGAGGGAAGTAACTAGATAGTGTAGCTTATATCAGGCCAGTAAGGAGAGGGAAGTAACTAGATAGTGTAGCTTATATCAGGCCAGTAAGGAGAGGGAAGTAACTAGATAGTGTAGCTTATATCAGGCCAGTAAGGAGAGGGAAGTAACTAGATAGTGTAGCTTATATCAGGCCAGTAAGGAGAGGGAAGTAACTAGATAGTGTAGCTTATATCAGGCCAGTAAGGAGAGGGAAGTAACTAGATAGTGTAGCTTATATCAGGCCAGTAAGGAGAGGGAAGTAACTAGATAGTGTAGCTTATATCAGGCCAGTAAGGAGAGGGAAGTAACTAGATAGTGTAGCTTATATCAGGCCAGTAAGGAGAGGGAAGTAACTAGATAGTGTAGCTTATATCAGGCCAGTAAGGAGAGGGAAGTAACTAGATAGTGTAGCTTATATCAGGCCAGTAAGGAGAGGGAAGTAACTAGATAGTGTAGCTTATATCAGGCCAGTAAGGAGAGGGAAGTAACTAGATAGTGTAGCTTATATCAGGCCAGTAAGGAGAGGGAAGTAACTAGATAGTGTAGCTTATATCAGGCCAGTAAGGAGAGGGAAGTAACTAGATAGTGATGTGGAGTTATATCAGGCCTCAGTAAGGAGAGGGAGTTAACTAGATAGTGTGTAGCGGAGATCAGGCCAGTAGTAGGAGGTGGGGGAAGTAGAACTAGATAGTGTAGCTTTTATCATGGCCAGTAAGCGCGACGAGGGAAGTTAAGCTAGATGTAGTCGCTAGCTTATATTCGGCCAGGTAAGGAGAGGGATAGTAACTAGATAGTGTAGCTTATATGCAGGCCCGGTAAGGAGAGGGAAGTAACTAGATGAGTGTAGGCATTATATCAGCGCACTAGTAAGGGATGAGGGAAGTAAATAGATAGTGTAGCTATATCAGGCCACCAGTAAGGAGACGGGGGGATGTGAACTAGATAGTGTAGGCTTATATCAGGCCAGTAAGGACGATGGGCAGTGTTCTCTCTATCATCTATACTAAACGTAGTTAGTGTAGCTTAATATCAGGCCTAGTATTGGATGAGGAAGTAACTAGATAGTGTAGCTTATATCAGGCAGTAAGGAGAGGGAAGTAACTAGATAGTGTTAGCTTATATCAGGCCAGTAAGGAGAGGGAAGTAACACTAGATAGATGTAGCTTATATCAGGCCAGGTAAGGAGAGGGAAGTAACTAGATAGTGATAGCTTATATCAGGTCCAGTAAGGAGAGGAGAAGTAACTAGATAGTGTAGCTTATATCAGGCCAGTAAGGAGAGGGAAAGTAACTAGATAGTGTAGTTTATATCAGGCCAGTAAGGAGAGGGAAGTAACTAGATAGTGTAGCTTATATCAGGCCAGTAAGGAGAGGGAAGTAACTAGATAGTGTAGCTTATATCAGGCCAGTAAGGAGAGGAAGTAAATAATAGTGTAGCTTATATCAGGCCCAGTAAGGAGAGGGAAGTAACTAGATAGTGTTAGCTTATATCAGGCCGAGTAAGGAGAGGGAAAGTAAATAGATAGTGTAGCTTATATCAGGCCAGTAAGGAGAGGGAAGTAACTAGATAGTGTAGCTTATATCAGGCCAGTAAGGACGAGGGAAGTAACTAGATAGTGTAGCTTATATCAGGCCAGTAAGGAGAGAGGAAGTAACTAGATAGTGTAGCTTATATCAGGCCAGTAAGGAGAGGGAAGTAACTAGATAGTGTAGCTTATATCAGGCCAGTAAGGAGAGGGAAGTAACTAGATAGTGTAGCTTATATCAGGCCAGTAAGGAGAGGGAAGTAACTAGATAGTGTAGCTTATATCAGGCCAGTAAGGAGAGGGAAGTAACTAGATAGTGTAGCTTATATCAGGCCAGTAAGGAGAGGGAAGTAACTAGATAGTGTAGCTTATATCAGGCCAGTAAGGAGAGGGAAGTAACTAGATAGTGTAGCTTATATCAGGCCAGTAAGGAGAGGGAAGTAACTAGATAGTGTAGCTTATATCAGGCCAGTAAGGAGAGGGAAGTAACTAGATAGTGTAGCTTATATCAGGCCAGTAAGGAGAGGGAAGTAACTAGATAGTGTAGCTTATATCAGGCCAGTAAGGAGAGGGAAGTAACTAGATAGTGTAGCTTATATCAGGCCAGTAAGGAGAGGGAAGTAACTAGATAGTGTAGGCTTATATCAGGCCAGTAAGGAGAGGGAAGTAACTAGATTAGTGTAGTTATATCAGGCCAGTAAGGAGAGGGAAGTAACTAGATAGTGTAGCTTATATCAGGCCAGTAAGGAGAGGGAAGTAACTAGATAGTGTATCTTATATCAGGCCAGTAAGGAGAGGGAAGTAACTAGATAGTGTAGCTTTATATCAGGCCAGTAAGGAGAGGGAAGTAACTAGATAGTGTAGCTTATATCAGGCCAGTAAGGAGAGGGAAGTAACTAGATAGTGTAGTTTATATCAGGCCAGTAAGGAGAGGGAAGTAACTAGATAGTGTGTAGCTTATATCAGGCCAGTAAGGAGAGGGAAGTAACTAGATAGTGTAGTTTATCATCAGGCCAGTAAGGAGAGAGGGAAGTAACTAGATAGTGTAGGCTTATATCAGGCCAATAAGGAAGAGGGAAGTAACTAGATAGTGTAGCTTATATCAGGCCAGTAAGGAGAGGGAAGTAACTAGATAGTGTAGCTTATATCAGGCCAGTAAGGAGAGGGAAGTAACTAGATAGTGTAGCTTATATCAGGCCAGTAAGGAGAGGGAAGTAACTAGATAGTGTAGCTTATATCAGGCCAGTAAGGAGAGGGAAGTAACTAGATAGTGTAGCTTATATCAGGCCAGTAAGGAGAGGGAAGTAACTAGATAGTGTAGCTTATATCAGGCCAGTAAGGAGAGGGAAGTAACTAGATAGTGTAGCTTATATCAGGCCAGTAAGGAGAGGGAAGTAACTAGATAGTGTAGCTTATATCAGGCCAGTAAGGAGAGGGAAGTAACTAGATAGTGTAGCTTATATCAGGCCAGTAAGGAGAGGGAAGTAACTAGATAGTGTAGCTTATATCAGGCCAGTAAGGAGAGGGAAGTAACTAGATAGTGTAGCTTATATCAGGCCAGTAAGGAGAGGGAAGTAACTAGATAGTGTAGCTTATATCAGGCCAGTAAGGAGAGGGAAGTAACTAGATAGTGTAGCTTATATCAGGCCAGTAAGGAGAGGGAAGTAACTAGATAGTGTAGCTTATATCAGGCCAGTAAGGAGAGGGAAGTAACTAGATAGTGTAGCTTATATCAGGCCAGTAAGGAGAGGGAAGTAACTAGATAGTGTAGCTTATATCAGGCCAGTAAGGAGAGGGAAGTAACTAGATAGTGTAGCTTATATCAGGCCAGTAAGGAGAGGGAAGTAACTAGATAGTGTAGCTTATATCAGGCCAGTAAGGAGAGGGAAGTAACTAGATAGTGTAGCTTATATCAGGCCAGTAAGGAGAGGGAAGTAACTAGATAGTGTAGCTTATATCAGGCCAGTAAGGAGAGGGAAGTAACTAGATAGTGTAGCTTATATCAGGCCAGTAAGGAGAGGGAAGTAACTAGATAGTGTAGCTTATATCAGGGCCAGTAAGGAGAGGGAAGTAACTAGATAGTGTAGCTTTATATCAGGCCAGTAAGGAGAGGGAAGTAACTAGATAGTGTAGCTTATATCAGGCCAGTAAGGGAGAGGGAAGTAACTAGATAGTGTAGCTTATATCAGGCCAGTAAGGAGAGGGAAGTAACTAGACAGTGTAGTTTATATCAGGCCAGTAAGGAGATGGAAGTAACTAGACAGTGTAGCTTATATCAGGCCATGGTGACAGCTTAAGCACATTTATTTCTTTTGTAGTACAATAAAAACTGAATGATACTCCCAAGTCCCAACTTCGGCAGCCAAGTTTCAAATTCTCGCAGAAGGCTCTAGCCACAAGCATAAACTAGCTAGATGGGTAGGGCTCATTAGGATGAACTGACTGGACCAAATCTGTTCCTCCCCACTCAACTCTCGCTGCGCGACATACGGTGAGGGAAAAAAGTATTTGATCCCCTGCTGATTTGGTACGTTTGCCCACTGACAAAGAAATGGTAGGTTTATTTGAACAGTGAGAGACAGAATAACAACAAAAAAATCCAGAAAAACGCATGTCAAAAATGTTATAAATTGATTTGCATTTTAATGAGGGAAATAAATATTTGACACCCTCTCAATCAGAAAGATTTCTGGCTCCCAGGTGTCTTTTATACAGGTAACAAGCTGAGATTAGGAGCACACTCTTAAAGGGAGTGCTCCTAATCTCAGTTTGTTACCTGTATAAAAGACACCTGTCCACAGAAGCAATCAATCAATCAGATTCCAAACTCAAGACATCAGTCAGGAAGTTAAAGCTTGGTCGCAAATGGGTCTTCCAAATGGACAATAACCCCAAGCATACTTCCAACGTTGTGGCAAATTGGCTTAAGGACAACAAAGTCAAGGTATTGGAGTGGCCATCACAAAGCCCTGACCTCAATCCTATAGAAAATGTGTGGGCAGAACTGAAAAAGTGTGTGCGAGCAAGGAGGCCTACAAACCTGACTCAGTTACACCAGCTCTGTCAGGAGGAATGGGCCAAAATTCACCCAACTTATTGTGGGAAGCTTGTGGAAGGCTACCCGAAACGTTTGACCCAAGTTAAACAATTCAAAGGCAATGCTACCAAATACAAATTGAGTGTATGTAAACTTCTGACCCACTTGGAATGTGATGAATGAAATAAAATCTGAAATAAATCATTCTCTCTACTATTATTCTGACATTTCACATTCTTAAAATAAAGTGGTGATCCTAACTGACCTAAGACAGAGAATTATTACTAGGATTAAATGTCAGGAATTGTGAAAAACTGAGTTTAAATGTATTTGGCTAAGGTGTATGTAAACTTCCGACTTCAACTGCACTGTAGGATAGCCAGCTAAAGCTATCACCAAGCTATGCTAGCTGGCTGCTGCCAGCTTCGCTAAGCACAAGTTCAGCACAGGCTTTAGCCTACACATATAACTGAATCAGCTGACCATCTAGAGATGGCGAGTCAGTCAGGAGGGGAAGTCCTCATCTTCGAAACGGTGTTCTCTCCATAGCAAAGCTATCTTAGCTTACGTCTCTGCACTCTCTACTGCCCTTGATCATTACGATTAAATGGCAAAGAAACACCCAAGAAAAACCCACATCAAACAACACCCCCAAGAAGAAACTCGTTTGCCTTCAGTCATGGCTGCTAGCATTTCTTAATGAGCATTGAGGAGGGGGAGTAGGGAGAGCAGGGAGAGCAGGGAGAGCAGGGAGAGTAGGAGGAGCAGGGAGAGTAGGGAGAGTAGGAGGAGCAGGTGGAGCAGGGAGAGCAGGGAGAGCAGGGAGACTAGGGAGAGCAGGAGGAGCAGGGAGAGCAGGGGGAGCAGGGAGAGCAGGGAGAACAGGGAGAGCAGGGAGAGTAGGAGGAGCAGGGAGAGTAGGAGGAGTAGGGAGAGCAGGGAGAGCAGGGAGAGCAGGGAGAGCAGGGGGAGCAGGGAGATTAGGGAGAGCAGGGGGAGCAGGGAGAGCAGGGAGAGCAGGGGGAGCAGGGAGAGCAGGAGGAGCAGGGAGAGCAGAGGAGCAGGGAGAGCAGGAGGAGCAGGGAGAGCAGGGAGAGCAGGGAGAGCAGGGAGAGCAAGAGGAATAGGGAGAGCAGGAGGAGCAGGGAGAGCAGGAGGAGCAGGGAGAGCAGGGAGAGTAGGAGGAGCAGGGAGAGTAGGCAGAGAAGGGAGAGCAGGGAGAGCAGGAGGAACAGGGAGAGCAGGGAGAGCAGGGAGAGCAGAGAGAGCAGGAGGAGCAGGGAGAGCAGGAGGAGCAGGGAGAGCAGGGAGAGCAGGGAGAGCAGGGAGAGTAGGAGGAGCAGGGAGAGTAGGCAGAGAAGAGAGAGCAGGGAGAGCAGGGAGAGCAGGCAGAGCAGGAGGAAAAGGGAGAGCAGGGAGAGCAGGGAGAGTAGGAGGAGCAGGGAGAGTAGGGAGAGTAGGAGGAGCAGGTGGAGCAGGGAGAGCAGGGAGAGTAGGGAGAGCAGGAGGAGCAGGGAGAGCAGGGGGAGCAGGGAGAGCAGGGAGAGTAGGAGGAGCAGGGAGAGTAGGAGGAGTAGGGAGAGCAGGGAGAGCAGGGAGAGCAGGAAGAGCAGGGAGAGCAGGGAGAGCAGGAGGAGTAGGGAGAGTAGGAGGAGCAGGGAGAGCAGGGAGAGCAGGGGTAGCAGGGAGAGCAGGGAGAGCAGGGAGAGCAGGGAGAGCAAGGAGATTAGGAGGAGCAGGGAGAGCAGGGAGAGTAGGAGGAGCAGGGAGAGCAGGGAGAGCAGGGAGAGCAGGGAGAGCAGGAGGAGCAGGGAGAGTAGGAGGAGCAGGGAGAGCAGGAGGAGCAGGGAGAGTAGGAGGAGCAGGGAGAGCAGGGAGAGCAGGGGGAGCAGGGAGAGCAGGAGGAGCAGGGAGAGCAGGAAGGAGCAGGGAGAGCAGGGAGAGCAGGGAGAGCAGGGAGAGCAGGAGGAATAGGGAGAGCAGGGAGAGCAGGGAGAGCAGGAGGAGCAGGGAGAGCAGGAGGAGCAGGGAGAGCAGGAGGAGCAGGGAGAGCAGGGAGAGCAGGGAGAGCAGGGAGAGTAGGAGGAGCAGGGATAGCAGGGAGAGCAGGGAGAGCAGGAGGAGAAGGGAGAGCAGGGAGAGCAGGGAGAGCAGGGAGAGCAGGGAGAGCAGGGAGAGCAGGAGGAATAGGGAGAGCAGGGAGAGCAGGGAGAGCAGGAGGAGCAGGGAGAGCAGGAGGAGCAGGGAGAGCAGGAGGAGCAGGGAGAGCAGGGAGAGCAGGGAGAGCAGGGAGAGTAGGAGGAGCAGGGAGAGCAGGGAGAGCAGGGAGAGCAGGGAGAGCAGGAGGAGAAGGGAGAGCAGGGAGAGCAGGGGGAATAGGGAGAGCAGGTAGAGCAGGGAGAGCAGGGAGAGCAGGGAGAGCAGGAGGAGCAGGGAGATCAGGAGGAATAGGGAGAGCAGTGAGAGCAGGGAGAGCAGGGAGAGCAGGGAGAGCAGGGAGAGCAGGAGGAGCAGGGAGAGTAGGGAGAGCAGGGAGAGCAGGGAGAGCAGGGAGAACAGGAGGAGCAGGGAGAGCAGGAGGAATAGGGAGAGCAGGAGGAGCAGAGGAAGCAGGGAGAGTAGGAGGAATAGGGAGAGCAGGAGGAGCAGGGAGAGCAGGGAGAGTAGGGGGAGCAGGTGGAGCAGAGAGAGCAGGGAGAGTAGGAGGAGCAGGTGGAGTAGGGAGAGCAGGGAGAGCAATGAGAGCAGGGGGAGCAGGGAGAGCAGGGAGAGCAGGGAGAGTAGGAGGAGCAGGGGGAGCAGGGGAAGCAGGTAGAGCAGGGAGAGCAGGGAGAGCAGGGAGAGTAGGATGAGCAGGGAGAGCAGGGAGAGCAGGGAGAGCAGGGAGAGTAGGGAGAGAAGGAGGAGCAGGGAGAGCAGGGAGAGCAGGAGGAGCAGGGAGAGCAGGGATAGCAGGGAGAGCAGGGAGAGCAGGGAGAGCAGGGAGAGCATGGAGAGTAGGGAGAGCAGGGAGAGCAGGGAGAACAAGAGAAGCAGGGAGAGCAGGAGGAATAGGGAGAGCAGGGAGAGCAGGGAGAGTAGGAGGAGCAGGTGGAGCAGGGAGAGCAGGGAGAGCAGGGAGAGCATGGAGAGTAGGAGGAGCAGGGGGAGCAGGAGAAGCAGGGAGAGTAGGAGGAGTAGGGAGAGCAGGGGAGCAGGGAGAGTAGGAGGAGCAGGGAGAGCAGGGAGAGTAGGAGGAGCAGGGAGAGCAGGGAGAGTAGGAGGAGCAGGGAGATTAGGGAGAGTAAGTGGAGCAGGGAGAGTAGGGAGAGCAGGGAGAGCAGGGGGACCAGGGAGAGCAGGATGAGCAGGGAGAGCAGGGAGAACAGGAGGAGCAGGGAGAGCAGGGAGAGCAGGGAGAGCAGGGAGAGTATGAGGAGCAGGGAGAGCAGGGAGAGCAGGGGGAGCAGGTAGATTAGGGAGAGCAGGGAGAGCAGGGAGAGCAGGGAGAGCAGGGGGAGCAGGGAGAGCAGGGGGGAGCAGGGAGAGCAGGAGGAGCAGGGAGAGTAGGAGGAGCAGGGAGAGCAGGGGGAGTAGGAGGAGCAGGGAGAGCAGGGAGAGCAGGGAGGAGCAGGGAGAGCAGGGGGAGCAGAAGAGCAGGGAGAGTAGGAGGAGCAGGTAGAGCAGGGAGAGCAGGGGGAGCAGGGAGAGCAGGGAGAGCAGGGGGAGCAGGGAGAGCAGGAGGAGCAGGGAGAGCAGGAGGAGCAGGGAGAGCAGGAAGAGCAGGGAGAGCAGGGAGAGCAGGGAGAGCAGGAGGAGCAGGGAGAGCAGGAGGAGCAGGGAGAGCAGGGAGAGCAGGGAGAGTGGGAGGAATAGGGAGAGTAGGGAGAGCAGTGGGAGCAGGGAGAGCAGGAGGAGCAGGGAGAGCAGGAGGAGCAGGGAGAGCAGGAAGAGCAGGGAGAGCAGGGAGAGCAGGGAGAGCAGGAGGAGCAGGGAGAGCAGGAGGAGCAGGGAGAGCCGGGAGAGCAGGGAGAGCAGGGAGAACAGGAGGAGCAGGGAAAGCAGGAGGAATAGGGAGAGCAGGAGGAGCAGAGGGAGCAGGGAGAGTAGGAGGAGCAGGCAGAGCAGGGAGAGCAGGGAGAGCAGGGAGAGTAGGGAGAGCAGGAGGAGCAGGGAGAGTAGGGAGAGCAGGAGGAGCAGGGAGAGCAGGGAGAGCAAGGAGAGCAGGAGGAGCAGGGATAGCAGGGAGAGCAGGGAGAGCAGGGAGAGCAGGAGGAGCAGGGAGAGCAGGGAGAGCAGGGAGAGCAGGGAGAGTAGGGAGAGCAGGGAGAGCAGGGAGAACAAGAGAAGCAGGGAGAGCAGGAGGAATACGGAGAGCAGGAGGAGCAGGGAGAGCAGGGAGAGTAGGAGGAATAGGGAGAGCAGGAGGAGCAGGGAGAGCAGGGAGAGTAGGGGGAGCAGGTGGAGTAGGGAGAGCAGGGAGAGCAGGGAGAGCAGGGGAGCAGGGAGAGCAGGGAGAGTAGGAGGAGCAGGGGGAGCAGATGGAGCAGGCGGAGCAGGGAGAGCAGGGAGAGATGGGAGAGCAGGGAGAGTAGGAGGAGCAGGTGGAGCAGAGGGAGCAGGGAGAGCTGGGGGAGCAGGGAGAGCAGGGAGAGTAGGAGGAGCACGGAGATTAGGGAGAGTAGGAGGAGCAGGGAGAGCAGGGAGAGCAGGGGGAGCAGGGAGAGCAGGGGGAGCAGGGAGAGCAGGAGGAGCAGGGAGAGCAGGAGGAGCAGGGAGAGCAGGGAGAGCAGGAGGAGCAGGGAGAGCAGGGAGAGCATGGAGAGCAGGGAGAGCAGGGAGAGCAGGGAGAGTAGGAGGAGCAGGGAGAGCAGGGAGAGCAGGGGGAGCAGAAGAGCAGGGAGAGCAGGGAGAGCAGGGAGAGCAGGGAGAGCAGTGGGAGCAGGGAGAGTAGGAGGAGCAGGGAGAGCAGGGAGAGTAGGGAGAGTAGGAGGAGCAGGGAGAGCAGGGAGAGATGGGAGAGCAGGGAGAGTAGGAGGATCAGGTTGAGCAGAGGGAGCAGGGAGAGCAGGGAGAGCTGGGGGAGCTTGGAGAGCAGGGAGAGTAGGAGGAGCAGGGAGATTAGGGAGAGTAGGAGGAGCAGGGAGAGCAGGGAGAGCAGGGGGAGCAGGGAGAGCAGGGGGAGCAGGGAGAGCAGGAGGAGCAGGGAGAGCAGGCGGAGCAGGGAGAGCAGGGAGAGCAGGAGGAGCAGGGAGAGCAGGGAGAGCATGGAGAGCAGGGAGAGCAGGGAGAGCAGGGAGAGTAGGAGGAGCAGGGAGAGCAGGGAGAGCAGGGGGAGCAGAAGAGCAGGGAGAGCAGGGAGAGCAGGGAGAGCAGGGAGAGCAGTGGGAGCAGGGAGAGCAGGGAGAGCAGGGAGAGCAGGGAGAGCAGTGGGAGCAGGGAGAGTAGGAGGAGCAGGGAGAGCAGGGAGAGTAGGGAGAGTAGGAGGAGCAGGGAGAGCAGGGAGAGTAGGAGGAGTAGGAGGAGTAGGAGGAGTAGGGAGAGCAGGGAGAGCAGGGAGGAGCAGGGAGAGCAGGGAGAGCAGGGAGAGTAGGGAGAGCAGGGAGAGTAGGAGGAGCAGGGAGAGCAGGGAGAGCAGGGGGAGCAGAAGAGCAGGGAGAGCAGGGAGAGTATGGAGAGCAGGCAGAGCAGGGAGAGCAGTGGGAGCAGGGAGAGCAGGCAGAGCAGGGAGAGCAGTGGGAGCAGGGACAGTAGGGAGAGTAGGAGGAGCAGGGAGAGCAGGGAGAGTAGGAGGAGTAGGAGGAGTAGGAGGAGTAGGGAGAGCAGGGAGAGCAGGGAGGAGCAGGGATAGCAGGGAGAGCAGGAGGAGCAGGAGGAGCAGGGAGGAGCAGGGAGAGTAGGAGGAGCAGGAGGAGCAGGGAGAGTAGGAGGAGCAGGAGAAGCAGGGGGC
Source organism: Coregonus ussuriensis (assembly GCA_031479575.1). Classification (NCBI taxonomy): domain Eukaryota; kingdom Metazoa; phylum Chordata; class Actinopteri; order Salmoniformes; family Salmonidae; genus Coregonus; species Coregonus ussuriensis. The sequence goes on along the minus strand of CM062500.1, from coordinate 3,093,345 downwards.
TACACCTCCGGAACCTTTATCTGTTTCCACACACAGCATTAAGATGGATAAATCCTTGTTTGGGCACTGACTACATTATCCTGTTAGTCCCTGGTGGTATACACACAGCAGTGCCAGTCTAGTGTTGTTCACAGGGCCCGTTTTAAAGCCTGTTAACAGCAGAGGAGTTGAAGAGGAGAGAAGCTATGTGTTCACAGGGCCCTTTCTAAAGCCTGTGAACAGCAGAGGAGTTGAAGAGGAGAGAAGCTATGTGTTCACAGGGCCCTTTCTAAAGCCTGTGAACAGCAGAGGAGTTGAAGAGGAGAGAAGCTATGTGTTCACAGGGCCCTTTCTAAAGCCTGTGAACAGCAGAGGAGTTGAAGAGGAGAGAAGCTATGTGTTCACAGGGCCCTTTCTAAAGCCTGTGAACAGCAGAGGAGTTGAAGAGGAGAGAAGCTATGTGGTCGGAATGCTGCCCATCTTCCTGGTTAATACCCCCTCCTGGTGTCCGTAGCTTGGCAACTAGTTTCAGTGAGATTATTTTCGTTGTTCATTACAGTAGAATACAACAGAAACGGAGCCAACCCAAGCAGAATACAAGACGCCAATATTATCTGCCACAACATGTGTTTTCTTTAAGTGCATAAAGGATAGTGAGTTCACAAGGAAGGAGGAGGAGGAGGGGGAAAGCGTTCCAATTTCAAATACATTCTGTTTCATCTGCCTTGAAAGCCTTGGAGAGGTGACGGTGAAGGATTGTGTCGAGTTCACGCCTCGCTGCCAATCAGTTCTCCTGCATTTGTATTCTCTCATCAAATTCAGGAACAGCATCTTGGGCGAGAGACTCGTGGTCATTTCACACTACGATGCTGCTGCACATTAGAGCTGGGACAAATCCTCTTGCTTTATTGATCACAGTATAAATCATCAAACACCGGTCGACCTCTGTTTCTATTTGTCTGAAGAGAGACAACACCACTTCACAGTAAAGGACATGTGATTATTGTGAGGAAAACAAGAAGCACTATTCTAAAAACAGCCACACTCCAGGAACACACTGTGGTAGTCATTTAAAATCACATCATGTTGATCAAATAGATAACAGAAATTTATTTCCCCTCTATGATGGTCTGTTTGTCTCTCTGTCTCAGTCCAAGTCTGAATCTGCATCCCAAATGGCACCCTATTCCCTATATAGTGCACTACTTTAGACCAGAGAATGGCACCCTATTCCCTATATAGTGCACTACTTTAGACCAGAGAATGGCACCCTATTCCCTATATAGTGCACTACTTTAGACCAGAGAATGGCACCCCTATTCCCTATATAGTGCACTACTTTAGACCAGAGAATGGCACCCTATTCCCTATATAGTGCACTACTTTAGACCAGAGAATGGCACCCTATTCCCTATATAGTGCACTACTTTAGACCAGAGAATGGCACCCTATTGCCTATGTACTACACTACATTAGACCAGAGAATGGCACCCTATTCCCTATATAGTGCACTACTTTAGACCAGAGAATGGCACCCTATTCCCTATATAGTGCACTACTTTAGACCAGAGAATGGCACCCTATCCCCTATATAGTGCACTACTTTAGACCAGAGAATGGCACCCTATTGCCTATGTACTACACTACATTAGACCAGAGAATGGCACCCTATTCCCTGTATAGTGCACTACTTTAGACCAGAGAATGGCACCCTATTCCCTGTATAGTACACTACTTTAGACCAGAGAATGGCACCCTATTCCCTATATAGTGCACT
>CM062500.1:3069089-3086589 GCA_031479575.1 Coregonus ussuriensis | reverse complement strand
TTCCACAGGGATGGTAGAAAACTGAGGATGGATCAACAGCATTGTAGTGATTCCACAATAACGACTTAAATGGCTGAATGACAAGAAGAATACTAATATAAATAATAAAAAATATGAGGTTTTATTCTAAATGGTATATACGTTTATATCTGATATTTTATGGGTTTTATTCTAAATGGTATATACGTTTATATCTTGTATTTATATCAGGACTCAGGATAAGACCCAGATGCAGACACAGGAGGTGGATAGGACGAGTCTCAGAGTTTATTACAGTTCAAGGGGCAGGTGAAAGGTAGGTCAAGGCAGGCAAAGAGTCATAATCCAAATCAGAGTCAGGCAGGTACAGGACGGCAGGAAGGATCAGGGTCAGGACAGGCAGAAAGGTCAGAACTGAGGAAGACTGGGAAAAACTAAAAACTAGAGCACAGAAAACACGGGAACACGCTGGTAGGACCAGACGGAGCTAGACGAACTGGCTGATGGTAGCCGCCTGGAGAGGCTCGAGAGCAGAGGCGATGAGTGGAAGCCGGTAATGGTTTTGAACCGTGATGTCATTCAGGCCCCGGTAGACGATACACGGGCGCAGAAGGTTTTGTCCTTCTTCTCCACAAAGAAGAACCCTGCGCCGGCGGGGGAGGCAGAAGGATGGATACACCCTGCAGCCAGGGAGTCCTCAATGTACGTTTCCATCGCCTTGGTCTCCGGACCCGACAGGGAATAAAGCCCCCGAGGCGGTGTAGTGCCCGGGAGAAGGTCGATGGCGCAGTCACAGGGCCGATGCGGAGGAAGCGAGGAGACACGAGCCTTGCTGAAAACCTCCCGGAGATCCTGGTATTCCGTGGGAACGGCGGAGAGGTCCGAGGTTTTACCCAAGCCCACAGGAAGACGTCCCGGGGCAGGCTGTGCTGACTTCAGGCAATAAGCGTGGCAGAACGGGCTCCAACCCTTGATCGAACCCACAGTCCAGTCCACAAGGGGATTGTGTCTCTGGAGCCATGAAAACACCACCACAACAGGTACTTGAGGGGATTCGATAAGTAGAAACTGGATCGACTCGCTGTGGTTGCCTGACACTCACAGGTTGATAGGAGCCATGTTGTGGGTGACTCTGCCAATAGAACGCCCATCCAGTGCTAACCAGTTTATAATAGCAATAAGGCACATCGGGAGTTTGTGATATATGGCCAATATACCACGGCTAAGGGTTGTATCCAGGCACTCCGTGTTGCGTCGTGCTTAAGAACAGCCCTTAGCCGTGGTATATCGGCCATATACCACACCCCCTCGAGGCCTTATTGCTTAAATATCTGGTATTTATGGGTTTTGGAGAGTTACTCATATGACTTCAATTCTCCTTTGCTTGTTCTTCTTTCACAAATACTGTAGTTGCTTTTAATGAGCATGTTTTCTATGTTTAGTGTCCTTGCTCCTTTATGTAAGAGAAGGAGAGGAGTAACCTGGTGCACCGGTGTGGAAGCTCCCCATCTGGTCCAGTCACATCGAAGGTATTACCAGAGACTGCTTTCTGTAAAACTACCTGGAGCGTTAAGGCTGTGGAGCAGACAGTGTGGTGTACAGCAGCAGTACATACCAGAGACTGCTTTCTGTAAAACTACCTGGAGTGTTAAGGCTGTGGAGCAGACAGTGTGGTGTACAGCAGCAGTACATACCAGAGACTGCTTTCTGTAAAACTACCTGGAGCGTTAAGGCTGTGGAGCAGCCAGTGTGGTGTACAGCAGCAGTACATACCAGAGACTGCTTTCTGTAAAACTACCTGGAGTGTTAAGGCTGTGGAGCAGCCAGTGTGGTGTACAGCAGCAGTACATACCAGAGGTGAGAGAACAGGACTGTGTCAGTCTGCTGAGAGGAGAGGTGAGAGAACAGGACTGTGTCAGTCTGCTGAGAGGAGAGGTGAGAGAACAGAACAGGACTGTGTCAGTCTGCTGAGAGGAGAGGTGAGACAACAGAACAGGACTGTGTCAGTCTGCTGAGAGGAGAGGTGAGAGAACAGGACTGTGTCAGTCTGCTGAGAGGAGAGGTGAGAGAACAGAACAGGACTGTGACAGTCTGCTGAGAGGAGAGGTGAGAGAACAGAACTGTGTCAGTCTGCTGAGAGGAGAGGTGAGAACAGAACTGTGTCAGTCTGCTGAGAGGAGAGGTGAGAGAACAGAACAGACTGTGTCAGTCTGCTGAGAGGAGAGGTGACAGAACAGAACAGGACTGTGTCAGTCTGCTGAGAGGAGAGGTGAGAGAACAGGACTGTGTCAGTCTGCTGAGAGGAGAGGTGAGAGAACAGGACTGTGTCAGTCTGCTGAGAGGAGAGGTGAGAGAACAGGACTGTGTCAGTCTGCTGAGAGGAGAGGTGAGAGAACAGGACTGTGTCAGTCTGCTGAGAGGAGAGGTGAGAGAACAGACAGGACTGTGTCAGTCTGCTGAGAGGAGAGGTGAGAGAACAGGACTGTGTCAGTCTGCTGAGAGGAGAGGTGAGAGAACAGAACAGAACTGTGTCAGTCTGCTGAGAGGAGAGGTGAGAGAACAGGACTGTGTCAGTCTGCTGAGAGGAGAGGTGAGAGAACAGGACTGTGTCAGTCTGCTGAGAGGAGAGGTGAGAGAACAGGACTGTGTCAGTCTGCTGAGAGGAGAGGTGAGAGAACAGGACTGTGTCAGTCTGCTGAGAGGAGAGGTGAGAGAACAGGACTGTGTCAGTCTGCTGAGAGGAGAGGTGAGAGAACAGGACTGTGTCAGTCTGCTGAGAGGAGAGGTGAGGAGAACAGGACTGTGTCAGTCTGCTGAGAGGAGAGGTGAGAGAACAGGACTGTGTCAGTCTGCTGAGAGGAGAGGTGAGACAGAACAGGACTGTGTCAGTCTGCTGAGAGGAGAGGTGAGAGAACAGAACAGGACTGTGTCAGTCTGCTGAGAGGAGAGGTGAGAGAACAGAACAGGACTGTGTCAGTCTGCTGAGAGGAGAGGTGAGACAGAACAGGACTGTGTCAGTCTGCTGAGAGGAGAGGTGAGAGAACAGGACAGGACTGTGTCAGTCTGCTGAGAGGAGAGGTGAGAGAACAGAACAGGACTGTGTCAGTCTGCTGAGAGGAGAGGTGAGAGAACAGAACAGGACTGTGTCAGTCTGCTGAGAGGAGAGGTGAGAGAACAGAACAGGACTGTGTCAGTCTGCTGAGAGGAGAGGTGAGAGAACAGAACAGGACTGTGTCAGTCTGCTGAGAGGAGAGGTGAGAGAACAGAACAGAACTGTGTCAGTCTGCTGAGAGGAGAGGTGAGAGAACAGAACAGGACTGTGTCAGTCTGCTGAGAGGAGAGGTGACAGAACAGGACTGTGTCAGTCTGCTGAGAGGAGAGGTGAGAGAACAGAACAGGACTGTGTCAGTCTGCTGAGAGGAGAGGTGAGAGAACAGGACTGTGTCAGTCTGCTGAGAGGAGAGGTGAGAGAACAGAACAGGACTGTGTCAGTCTGCTGAGAGGAGAGGTGAGACAGAACAGGACTGTGTCAGTCTGCTGAGAGGAGAGGTGAGAGAACAGGACTGTGTCAGTCTGCTGAGAGGAGAGGTGAGAGAACAGAACAGGACTGTGTCAGTCTGCTGAGAGGAGAGGTGAGAGAACAGGACTGTGACAGTCTGCTGAGAGGAGAGGTGAGAGAACAGAACAGGACTGTGTCAGTCTGCTGAGAGGAGAGGTGAGAGTACAACAAAACTGTTCAGTCTGCTGAGAGGAGAGGTGAAGAACGAACGAGAACTGTTCAGTCTGCTGAAGAAGTTGAGATAACAAACAGGACTGGTCATCTGCCTGAAGAGAGTTGACAGAACAGACTTTGTACAGACCGTGCCAGAGAGGAGTGGTGACAGTAACTGAAACTGACAGTGTCAGGTCTGCTGAGGAGAGTGAGAGAACAAACAAACGGTGTCAGTCCGCTGAGAGAGAGTGAATAGAACAGAACAGACGGTTCATCTCTGAGAGAGAGGACAGAACAGGACTGTGTCAGCCTGCCTGAGAGAAAAAAGGAGAGGAGAGAGAAACAGAACAGAACTGTGTCAGTCTGCTGAGAGGAGAGGTGAGAGAACAGAACAGAACTGTGTCAGTCTGCTGAGAGGAGAAGGTGAGAGAACAGAGACACGGACTGTGTCAGTCCTGCTGAGAGGAGAAGGAGTGGAGAACAGAACAGAACTGTGTCAGTCCTGCTCGAGAGGAGGAGTTGAGAGAACAGAACATGAACTGTGTCAGTCTGCCTGAGAGGAGAGGTGAGAGAACAGAACTGTGTCAGTCTGCTGAGAGAAGGAGAGGTGAGAACAGAACTGTGTCAGTCTTGCTGAGAGGAGAGGTGAGAGAACAGAACAGAAAACTGTGTCAGTCTGCTGAGAGGAGAGGTGACAGAACAGAACAGGACTGTGTCAGTCTGCTAAGAGTGAGAGGTGAGAGAACAGAACTGTGTCAGTCTGCTGAGAAGGAGAGGTGAGAACAGAACTGTGTCAGTCTGCTGAGAGGAGAAGGTGAGAGAACAGAACAGGACTGTGGTCAGCCTGCTGAGAGGAGAGGAAGAGAGAACAGAACAGAACTGTGTCCAGGTCTGCTGCGAGAGGGAGAGGTGAGAGAACAGAACAGAACTGTGTCAGTCTGCCTGAGAGAGAGGTGAGAGAACAGAACAGGACTGTGTCAGTCTGCTGAGATAGAGAAGGAGAGAGAACAGAACAGAACTGTGTCAGTCTGCTGAGAGGAGAGGTGAGAGAACAGGACTGTCAGTCTGCTGAGAGGAGAGGTGAGAGAACAAGAACTGTGTCAGTCTGCCTGAAGAGGAGAGGTGAGAAGAACAGGACTGTGTCAGTCTGCTGAGAGGAGAGGTGAGAGAACAGGAATGTGTCAGTCTGCTGAGAGGAGAGGTGAGAGAACAGGACTGTGTCAGTTCTGCTGAGAGGAGAGGTGAGAGAACAGGACTGTGACAGTCTGCTGAAGAGGAGATGTGAGAGAACAGAACAAGGACTGTGTCAGTCTGCTGAGAGGAGAGGAGAGAGAGAACAAACAGAACTGTGTCAGTCTGCTGAGAGGAGAGGTGAGAGAACAGAAACAGAACTGTGTCATTCTGCTGAGAGGAGAGAGTGAGAGAACAAGAAACAGGACTGTGTCCAGTCTGCTGAGAGGAGAGGTGACAGAACAGGACTGTGTCAGTCCCCCCCCTGCTGAGTGAGGAGAGGTGACAGAACAGAACAGGACTGTGTCAGTCCTGCTGAGAGGAGAGGTGAGAGAACAGAAACAGAACTGTGTCAGTCCCCCCCCCCCCCCCCCCCCCCCTGCTGAGAGGAGAGGTGAGAGAACAGAACATGGAACTGTGTCAGTCTGGCTGAGCAGGAAGAGGTGACAGAACAGGACTGTGTCCAGCCTGCTTGAGAGGAGAGGAGAGAGAACAGAACAGAACTGTGTCAGTCTGCTGAGAGGAGAGGTGAGAGAACAGAACAGAACTGTGTCAGTCTGCTGAGAGGAGAGGTGAGAGAGAACAGAACAGGAACTGTGTCAGATCTGCTGAGAGGAGAGGAGAGAGGAGAACAGAACAGAACTGTGTCAGTCTGCTGAGAGGAGAGTTGAGAGAACAGAACAGCAACTGTGTCAGTCTGCTGAGAGGTAGAGCTGAGAGAACACGAACTGTGTCAGGTCTGCTGAGAGGAGAGGTGAGAACAGAACTGTGTCAGTCTGCTGAGAGGTGAGAGGTGAGAGAACAGAACAGAACTGTGTCAGTCTGCTGAGAGGAGAGGTGACAGAACAGAACAGGACTGTGTCAGTCTGCTAAGAGGAGAGGTGAGAGAACAGAACTGTGTCAGTCTGCTGAGAGGAGTAGGAGGTGAGAACAGAAAAACTGTGTCAGTCTGCTGAGAGGAGAGGTGAGAGAACAGAACAGGACTGTGTCAGTCTGCCTGAGAGGAGAGGTGAGAGAACAGGACTAGTGTCAGTCTGCTGAGAGGAGAGGTGAGAGAAACAGGACTGTGTCAGTCTGCTGAGAGGAGAGGTGAGAACAGAACTGTGTCAGTCCCTGCTGAGAGGAGAGGTGAAGAGAACAGAACAGGACTGTGTCATCTGCTGAGAGGAGAGGTGAGAGAACAGGAACTGTGTCCAGTCCCCTGCTGAGAGGAGAGGTTGAGAGAGAACAGACTGTGTCAGTCTGCCTAAGAGGAGAGGTGAGAGAACAGGACTGTGTCAGTCTGCTGAGAGGAGAGGTGAGAGAACAGAACAGGACTTGTGTCAGTCTGCTGAGAGGAGAGGTGAGAGAACAGAAACAGGACTGTGTCAGTCTGCTGAGAGGAGAGGTGAGAGAACATGACTGTGTCAGTCTGCTGAGAGGAGAGGTGAGAGAACAGCACAGGACTGTGTCAGTCTGCTGAGAGGAGAGGTGAGAGAACAGGACTGTGTCAGTCTGCTGAGAGGAGAGGTGAGAGAACAGGACTGTGTCAGTCTGCTAAGAGGAGAGGTGAGAGAACAGGACTGTGTCAGTCTGCTGAGAGGAGAGGTGAGAGAACAGAACAGGACTGTGTCAGTCTGCTGAGAGGAGAGGTGAGAGAACAGAACAGAACTGTGTCAGTCTGCTGAGAGGAGAGGTGAGAGAACAGGACTGTGTCAGTCTGCTGAGAGGAGAGGTGAGAGAACAGAACTGTGTCAGTCTGCTGAGAGGAGAGGTGAGAGAACAGGACTGTGTCAGTCCTGCTTAGAGGAGAGGTGAGAGAAACAGGACTGTGTCAGTCTGCGAAGAGAGAGAGAGGTGAGAGAACAGGGAATGTGTCAGTCTGCTGAGAGGAGAGGTGAGAGAACAGGACTGTGTCAGTCTGCTGAGAGGAGAGGTGACAGAACAGGACTGTGTCAGCCTGCTGAGAGGAGAGGAGAGAGAACAGAACAGAACTGTGTCAGTCTGCTGAGAGGAGAGGTGAGAGAACAGAACAGAACTGTGTCAGTCTGCTGAGAGGAGAGGTGAGAGAACAGAACAGGACTGTGTCAGTCTGCTGAGAAGAGAGGAGAGAGAACAGAACAGAACTGTGTCAGTCTGCTGAGAGAAAAAAGAGAGGTGAAGAACAGACTGTGTCAGTCTGCTGAGAGGAGAGAGTGAGAGAACAGAACTGTGTCAGTCTGCCTGAGAGGAGGGTGAGAGAACAGGACTGTGTCAGTCTGCTGAGAGGAGAGGTGAGAGAACAGGAATGTGTCAGTCTGCTGAGAGGAGAGGTGAGAGAACAGGACTGTGTCAGTCTGCTGAGAGGAGAGGTGAGAGAACAGGACTGTGACAGTCTGCTGAGAGGAGAGGTGAGAGAACAGAACAGGACTGTGTCAGTCTGCTGAGAGGAGAGGAGAGAGAACAGAACAGAACTGTGTCAGTCTGCTGAGAGGAGAGGTGAGAGAACAGAACAGAACTGTGTCAGTCTGCTGAGAGGAGAGGTGAGAGAACAGAACAGGACTGTGTCAGTCTGCTGAGAGGAGAGGTGACAGAACAGGACTGTGTCAGTCTGCTGAGAGGAGAGGTGACAGAACAGAACAGGACTGTGTCAGTCTGCTGAGAGGAGAGGTGAGAGAACAGAACAGAACTGTGTCAGTCTGCTGAAGAGAGAGGTGAGAGAACAGAACAGGACTGTGTCAGTCCTGGCTGAGAGGAGAGGTGACAGAACAGGACTGTGTCAGCCTGCTGAGAGAGAGGAGAGGAGAGAGAACAGAACAGAACTGTGTCAGTCTGCCTGAGAGGAGAAGGTGAGAGAACAGAACAGAACTGTGTCAGTCTGCTGAGAGGAGAGGTGAGAGAACAGAACAGCCCCCCCCCCCCCCCCCCCCCCCCTGGACTGTGTCAGTCTGCTGAGAGGAGAGGAGAGAGAACAGAACAGAACTGTGTCAGTCTGCTGAGAGGAGAGTTGAGAGAACAGAACAGAACTGTGTCAGTCTGCTGAGAGGAGAGGTGAGAGAACAGAACTGTGTCAGTCTGCTGAGAGGAGAGGTGAGAACAAGAACTGTGTCCAGTCTGCTGAGAGGAGAGGTGAGGAGAACAGAACAGAACTGTGTCAGTCCTGCTGAGAGGAGAGGTGACAGAACAGAACAGGACTGTGTCAAGTCTGCTGAGAGGAGAGGTCAAGAGGTGAGAGAACAGAACTGTGTCAGATCTCTGCTGAGAGGAGAGGTGAGAACAGAACTGTGTCAGTCTGCTGAGAGGAGAGGTGAGAGAACAGAACAGGACTGTGTCAGTCTGCTGAGAGGAGAGGTGAGAGAGAACAGGACTGTGTCAGTCTGCTGAGAGGAGGTGAGAGAACAGGGACTGTGTCAGTCTGCTGAGAGGAGAGGTGAGAACAGAACTGTGTCCCAGTCTGCTGAGAGGAGAGGTGAGAGAACAGAAAAAACAGGACTGTGTCAGTCCCCCCCCCCCCCCCCCCCCCCCCCCCCCCCCCCCCCCCCCCCCCCCCCCCTGCTGAGAGGAGAGGTGAGAGAACAGGACTTGTGTCAAGTCTGCTGAGAGGAGAGGTTGAGAGAACAGGACTGTGTCAGTCTGCTAAAGAGGAGAGGTGAGGAGAACAGGACTGTGTCAGTCTGCTTGAGAGGAGAGGTGAGAGAAAAATAAAAAAAATAAAAAGAACAGGACTGTGTCAGTCTGCTGAGAGGAGAGGTGAGAGAACAGAACAGGACTGTGTCAGTCTGCTGAGAGGAGAGGTGAGAGAACAGGACTGTGTCCAGTCTGCTGAGAGGAGAGGTGAGAGAACAGCACAGGACTGTGTCAGTCCTGCTGAGAGGAGAGAGTGGAGAAAAGGACTGTGTCAGTCTGCTGAGAGGAAGAGGTGAGAGAAACCAGGACTGTGTCAGTCTGCTAAGAGGAGAGGTGAGAGAACAGGACTGTGTCCAGTCTGCCTGAGAGGAGAGGTGAGAGAACAGAACAGGACTGTGTGTCAGTCATGCTGAGAGGAGAGGTGAGAGAACAAGAACAGAACTGTGTCAGTCTGCTGAGAGGAGAGGTGAGAAGAACAGGACTGTGTCAGTCTGCTGAGAGGAAGGTGAAGAGAACAGAACTGTGTCAGTCTGCTGAGAGGAGAAGGTGAGAGAACAGGACTGTGTCAGTCTGCCTTAGAGGAGAGGTGAGAGAACAGGAAAAAAAAAAAACTGTGTCAGTCTGCTTGAGAGGAGAGGTGAGAGAACATGAATGTTGTCAGTCTGCTGAGAGAGAGTGAGAGAACAGGACTGTGTCAGTCTGCTGAAGAAGGAGAGGTGAGAGAACAGACTGTGTCAGTCTGCTGAGAGGAGAGGAGAGACAACAGAACAGGACTGTGTCAAGTCTGCTGAGAGGAGAGGAAGAGAGAACAGAACAAACTGAGTCAGTCTGCTGAGAGGAGAGGTGAGACAACAGAACAGGACTGTGTCAGTCTGCTGAGAGGAGAGGAGAGAGAACAGAACAGGACTGTGACAAGTCTGCCTGAGAGGAGAGGTGAGAGAACAGAACAGAACTGTGTCAGTCCTGCTGAGAGAGAGGTGAGAGAACAGAACAGTGGGACTGTGTCCCAGTCCAACCCCCCCCCCTGCTGAGAGGAGAGGTGACAGAACAGACTGTGGGTCAGTCTCTGCTGAGAGGAGCGGTGACAAGAACAGAACAGGAACTGTGTCAAGTCTGCTGAGAAGGAGAGGTGAGAGAACAGAACAGAACTGTGTCAGTCTGCTGAGAGGAGAGGTGAGAGAACAGAACAGGACTGTGTCAGTCTGCTGAGAGGAGAGGTGACAGAACAGGACTGTGTCAGCCTGCTGAGAGGAGAGGAGAGAGAACAGAACAGAACTGTGTCAGTCTGCTGAGAGGAGAGGTGAGAGAACAGAACAGAACTGTGTCAGTCTGCTGAGAGGAGAGGTGAGAGAACAGAACAGGACTGTGTCAGTCTGCTGAGGAGGAGAGGAGAAGGAACAGAACAGAACCTAGTGTCAGTCTGCTGAGAGAGGAGAGGTGAGAGAACAGAACAGACTGTGTCAGTCTGCTGAGAGGAGAGGTGAGAGAACAGAACAGGACTGTGTCAGTCTGCTGAGAGGAGAGGTGACAGAAAGCAGGACTGTGTCAGCCTTGCTGAGAGGAGAGGTGATGAGAACAGGAACTGTGTCAGTCTGCTGAGAGGAGAGGTGACAGAACAGAACAGACTGTGTCAGTCTGCTGAGAGGAGAGGTGACAGAACAAGAACAGGACTGTGTCAGTCTGCTGAGAGGAGAGGTGAGAGAACAGAACGAACTGTGTCTGTTTGCTGAGAGGAGAGGTGACAGAACAGGAACTGTGTCAGTCCTGCTGAGAGAGGTGAGAGAACAGAACAGACTGTGTCAGTCTGCTGAGAGGAGAGGTTGACAGAACAGAACAGAACTGTGACAGTCTGCTGAGAGGAGAGGTGAGAGAACAGGACTGTGTCAGTCTGCTGAGAGGAGAAGTGAGAGAACAGAACAGGACTGTGTCAGTCTGCTGAGAGGAGAGGTGAGAGAACAGAACAGGACTGTGTCAGTCTGCTGAGAGGAGAAGTGAGAGAACAGACTCTGTGACAGTCTGCTGAGAGAGAGGTGAGAGAACCAGGACTGTGTCCAGTCTGCTGAGAGGAGAGGTGAAGAGAACAAAAAAAAAAAAAAACAGAACAGGACTGTGTCAGTCTGCTGAGAGGAGAGGTGAGAGAACACAGAACAGGACTGTGTCAGTCTGCTGAGAGGAGAGGTGAGAGAACAGAACAGGACTGTGTCAGTCTGCTGAGAGGAGAGGTGAGAGAACAGGACTGTGTCAGTCTGCTGAGAGGAGAGGTGAGAGAAACAGAACAGGACTGTGGTCAGTCCTGCTGAGAGGAGAGGTGAAAGAACAGGACTGTGTCAGTCTGCTGAGAAGAGAGGTGACAGAACAGGACTGTGTCAGTCTGCTGAGAGGAGAGGTGAGAGAAACGGACTGTGTCAGTCTGCTGAGAGGAGAGGTGAGAGAACAGAACAGGACCTGTGTCAGTCTGCTGAGAGAGAGAGGGTGAGAGAACAGAACAGGACTGTGTCAGTCTGCTGAGAGGAGGTGAGAGAACAGAACAGGACTGTGTCAGTCTGCTGAGAGGAGAGGTGAGAGAACAGGACTTGTGTCAGTCTGCTGAGAGGAGAGGTGAGAGAACAGAACAGGACTGTGTCAGTCTGCTGAAGGAGAGGTGAGCGAAGAACAGGACTGTGTCAGTCTGCTGAGAGAGAGGTGAGAGAACAGGACTGTGTCAGTCTGCTGAGAGGAGAGGTGAGAGAGAACAGGACTGTGTCAGTCTGCTTGAGAGGAGAGGTGAGAGAACAGGACTGTGGTCAGTCTGCTGAGAGGAGAGGTGAGAGAACAGGAACTGTGTCAGTCTGCTGAGAGGAGAGGTGAGGAGAACAGGACGTGTGTCAGTCTGCTGAGAGGAGAGGTTGAGAGAACAGGACTGTGTCAGTCTGCTGAGAGGAGAGGTGAGAGAACAGAACAGACTGTGTCAGTCTGCTGAGAGGAGGAGGAGAGGAGAACAGAACAGAACTGTGTCAGGTCTGCTGAGAGGAGAGGTGAGAGAACAGAACAGGACTGTGTCAGTCTGCTGAGAGGAGAGGTGAGAGAACAGAACGAGCTGGTGTCAGTCTGGCTGAGAGGAGGAGTGAGAGACAGAAACAAGGGACTGTGTCAGTCTGCTGAGAGGAGAGGTGAGAACAGAACAGGACTGTGTCAGTCCTGCTGAGAGGAGAGGTGACAGAACAGAACAGGACTGTGTCAGTCTGCTGAGAGGAGAGGTGAACAGAACAGAACAGGACTGTGTCAGTCTGCTGAAGGAGAGGTGAGAGAACAGAACAGAACTGGGAGGGTGGGGGGGTGGGGTCCCCCCCCCAGAGTCTGCTGAGAGGAGAGGTGAGAGAACAGAACAGGACTGTGTCAGTCTGCTGAGAGGAAGAGGTGACAGAAACAGGACTGTGTCAGCCTGCTGAGAGGAGAGGAGGAGAGAGAACAGAACAGAACTGTGTCAGTCTGCTGAAGAGGAGAGGTGAGAGAACAGAACAGAACTGTGTCAGTCTGCTGAGAGGAGAGGTGATGGAGAACAGAACAGGACTTGTGTCATCTGCTGAGAGGAGAGGAGAGAGAACAGAACAGAACTGTGTCAGTCGCTGAGAGGAGAGGTGAGAGAACAGAACAGAACTGTGTCCAGTCTGCTGAGAGGAGAGGTGAGAGAACAGAACAGGACTGTGTCAGTCTGCTGAGAGGAGAGGTTGAACAGAACAGGACTGTGTCAGCCTGCTGAGAGGAGAGGTGAGAGAACAGGACTGTGTCAGTCTGCTTGAGAGGAGAGAGGTGACAGAACAGAAACAGGACTGTGTCAGTCTGCTGAGAAGAGAGGTGACAGAACAGAAACAGGACTGTGTCAGTCTGCTGCTGAGGAGAGGTGAGAGAACAGAACCAGAACTGTGTCTGTTTTGCTGAGAGGAGAGGTGACAGAACAGGACTGTTGTCAGTCTGCCTGAGAGGAGAGGTGAAGAAGAACAGAACAGGACTGTGTCAGTCTGCTGAGAGGAGAGGTGACAGAACAGAACAGAACTGTGACAGTCTGCTGAGAGGAGATGTGAGAGAACAGGACTGTGTCAGTCAGCTGAGAGAGGAGAGGTGAGAAGAACAGAACAGGACTGTGTCAGTCTGCTGAGAGGAGGAGGTGAGGAGAACAGAACAGGACTGTGTCAGTCTGCTGAGAGGAGAGGAGAGGAGAACAGGATGAACTGTGTCAGTCTGCTGAGAGGGAGAGGTGAGAGAACAGAACAGAACTGTGTCAGTCTGCTGAGGAGGAGAGGTGAGAGAACAGAACAGGACTGTGTCAGTCGGCTGAGAGGAGAGGTGACAGAACAGGACGGTGTCAGTCTGCTGAGAGGAGAGGTGACAGAACAGAACAGGACTGTGTCAGTCTGCTGAGAGGAGAGGTGAGAGAACAGAACAGAACTGTGTCAGTCTGCTGAGAGGAGAGGTGAGAGAACAGAACAGGACTGTGTCAGTCTGCTGAGAGGAGAGGTGACAGAACAGGACTGTGTCAGCCTGCTGAGAGGAGAGGAGAGAGAACAGAACAGGACTGTGTCAGTCTGCTGAGAAGGAGAGGTGAGAGAACAGAACAGTACTGTGTCAGTCTGCTGAGAGGAGAGGTGAGAGAACAGAACAGGAACTGTGACAGTCTGCTGAGAGGAGAGGTGAGAGAACAGAAACAGGTCTGTGTCAGTCTGCTGAGAGGAGAGGTGAGAGAACAGGACTGTGTCAGTCTGCTGAGAGGAGAGGTGAGAGAACAGGACTGTGTCAGTCTGCTGAGAGGAGAGGTGAGAGAACAGGACTGTGTCAGTCTGCCTGAGAGGAGAGGTGAGAGAACAGAAGAACAGGACTGTGACAGTCTTGCTGAGAGGGAGAGGTGACAGAACAGAACAGGACTGTGTCAGTCTGCTTAGATGAGAGATAGAGAGAACAAGAACTGTGGTCAGTCTGCTGAGAGGAGAGGTGAGAGAACAGAACAGGACTGTGACAGTCTGCTGAGAGGAGAGGTAAGAGAAGGACTGGTGTCAGTCCTGCCTGAGAGGAAGAGGTGAGAGAACAGGACTGTGTCAGTCTGCTGAGAGGAGATGTGAGAGAACAGGACTGTGTCAGTCTGCTGAGAGGAGAGGTGAGAGAACAGGACTGTGTCAGTCCTGCTGAGAGGAGAGGAGAGACAACAGAACAGGACTGTGTCAGTCTGCTGAGAGGAGGAGAAGAGAGACATAACAGCAACTGTGTCAGTCTGCTGAGAGGAGAGAGAGGTGAGAAAACAGAACAGAACTGTGTCAAGTCTGCTGAGAGGAGAGGTGAGAGCGAACAGAACAGGACTGTGTCAGTCTGCTGAGAGGAGAGGTGACAGAACAGGACTGTGACAGTCTGCTGAGAGGAGAGGTGACAGAACAGGACTGTGTCAGTCTGCTGAGAGGAGAGGTGACAGAACAGGACTGTGTCAGTCTGCTGAGAGGAGAGGTGACAGAACAGAACAGGACTGTGTCAGTCTGCTGAGAGGAGAGGTGAGAGAACAGAACAGAACTGTGGTCAAGTCTTGCTGAGAAGGAGAGGTGAGAGAACAGAACAAGGACTGTGTCAGTAGCTGAGAGGAAGAGGTGACAGAACAGGACTGTGTCAGCCTGCTGAGAGGAGAGAGGAGAGAGATAACAGAACAGAACTGTGTCAGTCTGCTGAGAGGAGAGGTGAAGAGAACAGAACAGAACTGTGTCAGTCTGCTTGAGAGGAGAGGTGAGAGAACAGAACAGGACTGTGTCAGTCTGCTGAGGAGAGGAGAGGAGAGAACAGAACAGAACTGTGTCAGTCTGCTGAGAGGAGAGGTGAGAGAACAGAACAGAACTGTGTCAGTCTGCTGAGAGGAGAGGTGAGAGAACAGAACAGGACTGTGTCAGTCTGCTGAGAGGACAGGTGACAGAACAGGACTGTGTCAGCCTGCTGAGAGAGAGGTGAAAGAACAGGACTGTGTCAGTCTGCTGAGAGGAGAGGTGACAGAACAGAACAGGACTGTGTCAGTCTGCTGAGAGGAGAGGTGACAGAACAGAACAGGACTGTGTCAGTCTGCTGAGAGGAGAGGTGAGAGAACAGAACAGAACTGTGTCTGTTTGCTGAGAGGAGAGGTGACAGAACAGGACTGTGTCAGTCTGCTGAGAGGAGAGGTGAGAGAACAGAACAGGAACTGTGTCGTCTGTGAGAGAGAGGTGAAGAACAGACAACAGAACTGTGACAGTCTGCTGAGAGGAGAGGTGAGAGAACAAGGACTGTGTCATCAGTCCTGCTGAGAGGAGAGGTGAGAAGAACAGAACAGGACCTGTGGTCAGTCTGCTGAGAGGAGAGGTGAGAAGAACAGAACAGGACTGTGTCAGTCTGCTGAAGAGGAGAGGTGAGAGAACAGGACTGTGACAGTCTGCTGAGAGGAGAGGTGAGAGAACAGGACACTGTGTCAGTCCCCTGCTGAGAGGAGAGGTGAGAGAACAGAACAGG
Organism: Coregonus ussuriensis; assembly: GCA_031479575.1. Classification (NCBI taxonomy): domain Eukaryota; kingdom Metazoa; phylum Chordata; class Actinopteri; order Salmoniformes; family Salmonidae; genus Coregonus; species Coregonus ussuriensis. The sequence goes on along the minus strand of CM062500.1, from coordinate 3,071,594 downwards.
ACTGTGTCAGTCTGCTGAGAGGAGAGGTGAGAGAACAGAACAGGACTGTGTCAGTCTGCTGAGAGGAGAGGTGAGAGAACAGAACAGGACTTGTGTCAGTCTGCCTGAGAGGAGAGGTGAGAGAACAGGACTGTGTCAGTCTGCTGAGAGGAGAGGTGAGAGAACAGAACAGGACTGTGTCAGTCTGCTGAGAGGAGAGGTGACAGAACAGGACTGTGTCAGTCTGCTGAGAAGAGAGGTGACAGAACAGGACTGTGTCAGTCTGCTGAGAGGAGAGGTGAGAGAACAGAACAGGACTGTGTCAGTCTGCTGAGAGGAGAGGTGAGAGAACAGGACTGTGTCAGTCTGCTGAGAGGAGAGGTGAGAGAACAGAACTGTGTCAGTCTGCAGAGAGGAGAGGTGAGAGAACAGAACAGGACTGTGACAGTCTGCTGAGAGGAGAGGTGACAGAACAGAACAGGACTGTGACAGTCTGCTGAGAGGAGAGGTGAGAGAACAGAACTGTGTCAGTCTGCTGAGAGGAGAGGTGAGAACAGAACAGGACTGTGTCAGTCTGCTGAGAGGAGAGGTGAGAAAAAAAAGAACAGTAACAGGACCTGTGTCAGTCTGCTTAGAGGAGAGGAGAGAAGAACTGGTGTCCAGTCTGCTGAGAGGAGAGGTTGAGAGAACAGAACAGGACTGTGACAGTCTGCTGAGAGGAGAGGTGAGAGAACAGGACTGTGTCAGTCTGCTGAGAGGAAGAGTTGAGAGAACAACAGGACTGTGTCAGTCTGCTGAGAGGAGATGTGAGAGAACAGGACTGTGTCAGTCTGCTGAGAGGAGAGAAGGTGAAGAGAACAGGACTGTGTCAGTCTGCCTAAGAGGAGGAGGTGACAGAACAGAACAGGACTGTGTCAGTCTGCTGAGAGGGAGAGGTGGTGAGAGAGAACAGGACTGTGTCATTCTGCTGAGAGGAGAAGGTGAGAGAACAAAGGACTGTGTCAGTCTGCTGAGAGGAGAGGTGAGAGAAACAGGAACAGAACTGTGTTCAGTCTGCTGAGAGGAGAGGTGACAGAACAGAACAGGACTGTGTCAGTCCTGCTGAGAGGAGAGGTGAGAGAACAGGACAGGACTGTGTCAGTCTGCTGAAGAGGAGAGGTGAGAGAACAGGACTGTGTCAGTCTGCTGAGAGGAGAGGTGAGAGAAACAGAACAGGACTGTGTCAGTCTGCTGAGAGGAGAGGTGACAGAACAGAACAGGACTGTGTCAGTCTGCTGAGAGGAGAGTGACGGGAGAGGAACAGGACAGGACTGTGTCACTGTCTGCTGAGAGGAGAGGTGAGAGAACAGGACTGTGACAAGTCCTGCTGAGAGGTTAGGTGCGAGAGAACAGAACAGGACTGTGTCAGTCTGCTGAGAGGAGAGGTGACAGAACAGAACAGGACTGTGTCAGTCTGCTGAGAGGAGGGTGACAGAACAGAACAGGACTGTCAGTCTCTGCTGAGAGGAGAGGTGAGAGAACAGGACTGTGACAGTCTGCTGAGAGGAGAGTGAGAGAACAGGACTGTGTCAGTCTGCTGAGAGGAGAGTGAGAGAACAGAACAAGGACTGTGTCAGTCTGCTGAGAGGAGAGGTGAGAGAGAACAGACTGTGTCAGTCTGCATGAGAGGAGAGGTGAGACAACAGGGACTGGTGTCTGTCTGCTGAGAGGAGAGGTGAGAGAACAGAACTGTGTCAGTCTGCTGAGAGGAGAGGTGAGAGAACAGGACTGTGTCAGCCTGCTGAGAGGAGAGGAGAGAACAACAGAACAGGAACTGTGTCAGTCTGCTGAGAGGAGAGGAGAGAGAACAGAACAACAGCAACTGTGGTCAGTCTGCTGAGAGGAGAGGTGAGAAAAAACAGAACAGAACTGTGTCAGTCCTGCTGAGAGGAGAGGTGAGAGAACAGAACAAGGACTGTGTCAAGTCCTGCTGAGAGGAGAGGTGACAGAACAGGACTGTGACAGTCCCCTGCTGAGAGGAGAGAGGTGACAGAACAGGACTGTGTCAGTCCTGCCTGAGAGGAGAGGTGACAGAACAGGACTGTGTCCAGTCTGCTGAGAGGAGAGGTGACAGAACAGAACAGGACTGTGTCAGTCTGCCTGAGAGGAGAGGTGAGAGAACAGAACAGAACAGACTCTGTGTCAGTCTGCTGAGAGGAGAGGTGAGAGACAGAACAGGACTGTGTCCAGTCTGCTGAGAGAGAGGTGACAGAACAGGACTGTGTCAGCCTGCCTGAGAGGAGAGGAGAGACCCAGAGTGAACAGAACAGAACTGTGTCAGTCTGCTGAGAGGAGAGGTGATGTCAGAACAGAACAGAACTGTGTCAGTCTGCTGAGAGGAGAGGTGAGAGAACAGAACAGACTGTGTCAGTCCTGCTGAGAGGAGAGGAGAGAGAACAGAACAGAAAACTGTGTCAGGTCTGCTGAGAGGAGAGGTGGGACAGAACAGAACAGGACTGTTCAGTGCTGCTGAGAGGAGAAGGTGGA
>CM062500.1:3059089-3064089 GCA_031479575.1 Coregonus ussuriensis | reverse complement strand
GTTCAGTCTTCCTCCTATCTAGTGTCACATCTAATTCAGACGTTCAGTCTTCCTCCTATCTAGTGTAACATCTAATTCAGACGTTCAGTCTTCCTCTTATCTAGTGTCACATCTAATTCAGACGTTCAGTCTTCCTCCTATCTAGTGTCACATCTAATTCAGACGTTCAGTCTTCCTCCTATCTAGTGTCACATCTAATTCAGACGTTCAGTCTTCCTCCTATCTAGTGTCACATCTAATTCAGACGTTCAGTCTTCCTCCTATCTAGTGTCACATCTAATTCAGACGTTCAGTCTTCCTCCTATCTAGTGTAACATCTAATTCAGACGTTCAGTCTTCCTCCTATCTAGTGTCACATCTAATTCAGACGTTCAGTCTTCCTCCTATCTAGTGTCACATCTAATTCAGACGTTCAGTCTTCCTCCTATCTAGTGTCACATCTAATTCAGACGTTCAGTCTTCCTCCTATCTAGTGTCACATCTAATTCAGACGTTCAGTCTTCCTCCTATTTAGTGTAACATATAAATCAGACATTCAGTCTTCCTCCTATCTAGTGTCACATCTAATTCAGATGTTCAGTCTTCCTCCTATCTAGAGTAACATCTAATTCAGACGTTCAGTCTTCCTCCTATCTAGTGTCACATCTAATTCAGACGTTCAGTCTTCCTCCTATCTAGTATAACATCTAATTCAGACGTTCAGTCTTCCTCCTATCTAGTGTCACATCTAATTCAGACGTTCAGTCTTCCTCCTATCTAGTGTAACATCTAATTCAGACGTTCAGTCTTCCTCTTATCTAGTGTCACATCTAATTCAGACGTTCAGTCTTCCTCCTATCTAGTGTCACATCTAATTCAGACGTTCAGTCTTCCTCCTATCTAGTGTAACATCTAATTCAGACATTCAGTCTTCCTCTTATCTAGTGTCACATCTAATTCAGACGTTCAGTCTTCCTCCTATCTAGTGTAACATCTAATTCAGACGTTCAGTCTTCCTCCTATCTAGTGTAACATCTAATTCAGACGTTCAGTCTTCCTCCTATCTAGTATAACATCTAATTCAGACGTTCAGTCTTCCTCCTATCTAGTGTAAAATCTAATTCAGACGTTCAGTCTTCCTCCTATCTAGTGTAACATCTAATTCAGACGTTCAGTATTCCTCTTATCTAGTGTAACATCTAATTCAGACGTTCAGTCTTCAGGCTTTGTATTCTCACATATGTTCTACTGTAGTAATTTTATATTAGCAGTCAGTATGTACGTTTTTCTGTGGTAATTAGATATGACATTGAAATTCCCAGCGCCATCCTGAAAACAGCTGAGTGTGTTTTAACATCCCTCCATTAGTCTCTGTCTATACAGACCAATCTAGTCCTGGCTAGAGGTGTCATCCCTCCATTAGTCTCTGTCTATACAGACCAATCTAGTCCTGGCTAGAGGTGTCATCCCTTCATTAGTCTCTGTCTATACAGACCAATCTAGTCCTGGCTAGAGGTGTCATCCCTTCATTAGTCTCTGTCTATACAGACCAATCTAGTCCTGGCTAGAGGTGTCATCCCTTCATTAGTCTCTGTCTATACAGACCAATCTAGTCCTGGCTAGAAGTGTCATCCCTTCATTAGTCTCTGTCTATACAGACCAATCTAGTCCTGGCTAGAGGTGTCATCCCTTCATTAGTCTCTGTCTATACAGACCAATCTAGTCCTGGCTAGAAGTGTCATCCCTCCATTAGTCTCTGTCTATACAGACCAATCTAGTCCTGGCTAGAGGTGTCATCCCTTCATTAGTCTCTGTCTATACAGACCAATCTAGTCCTGGCTAGAGGTGTCATCCCTTCATTAGTCTCTGTCTATACAGACCAATCTAGTCCTGGCTAGAGGTGTCATCCCTTCATTAGTCTCTGTCTATACAGACCAATCTAGTCCTGGCTAGAGGTGTCATCCCTTCATTAGTCTCTGTCTATACAGACCAATCTAGTCCTGGCTAGAGGTGTCATCCCTTCATTAGTCTCTGTCTATACAGACCAATCTAGTCCTGGCTAGAGGTGTCATCCCTTCATTAGTCTCTGTCTATACAGACCAATCTAGTCCTGGCTAGAAGTGTCATCCCTTCATTAGTCTCTGTCTATACAGACCAATCTAGTCCTGGCTAGAGGTGTCATCCCTTCATTAGTCTCTGTCTATACAGACCAATCTAGTCCTGGCTAGAGGTGTCATCCCTCCATTAGTCTCTGTCTATACAGACCAATCTAGTCCTGGCTAGAGGTGTCATCCCTCCATTAGTCTCTGTCTATACAGACCAATCTAGTCCTGGCTAGAGGTGTCCGCATCATATCCGCACCGTGTCTCCCCAGGCATACCAAAACACCATTCTGTGCATTCTCCTATTTACTTTAAATTACATATATCGTAATATTATATATTATATCATTATAGGTAATAGAGAAATTCTGCTGAGTTGGCACAGTTGAAGTGCTCAGCAGGCAGGAGAGCAATATTATCAAAAGAAAACACGCCTATTAGACTCTCTGTCTCTCTCTCTCTCTCTCTCTCTCTCTCTCCCTCTCTCTCTCTCTCTCTCTCTCTCTCTCTCTCTCTCTCTCTCTCTCTCTCTCTCTCTCTCTCTCTCTCTCTCTCTCTCTGTCTCTCTCTCTCCCTCTCTCTCTCTCTCTCTCTCTGTCTCTCTCTCTCTCTCTCTCTCTCTCTCTCTCTCTCTCTCTCTCTCTCTCTCTCTCTCTCTCTCTCTCTCTCTCTCTCTCTCTCTCCCTCTCCCTCTCCCTCTCCCTCTCCCTCTCCCTCTCCCTCCCTCTCCCTCTCTCTCTCTCTCTCTCTCTCTCTCTCTCCCTCTCCCTCTCCCTCTCCCTCTCCCTCTCCCTCCCTCTCCCTCTCCCTCTCCCTCTCCCTCTCTCTCTGTCTCTCCATTTACACTCTCTCTCTCCCTCTCCCTCTCCCTCTCTCTCTGTCTCTCCATTTACACTCTCCCTCTCCCTCTCCCTCTCCCTCTCCCTCTCCCTCTCCTCTCCCTCTCTCTCTGTCTCTCCATTTACACTCTCCTGTCTCTCCATTTGCATAATAATTACATTTTAGAGGCATCAATGTCAGGGAAACTGCCTAGCATAGAAGCACAAATAATTTTACCTTGATTATCTCATTAATTTTCTATTCCTTTGCTTCAGAACTCCGGGGTCAGCCCCTCTGGGTTCCCTGCTTTGTAACAGTAAAATATAAAGCCTACTACTTGACTATAAATGCTAATCTAGAGTAGAAAGACTGGCTTTAGCGCTCGGCTAGTGACAGATGCTAAATAGATTAGCACTAACCTGTTATTTTCTGACTTCCACTCTAACCATCATTCATCTAAACACGTCCACCTTCAGACCAACTAGACAGTTTGACAAGTCTGTCTCTGTTCTCCTTAGTATAGCTATTAAAACTCCTACAGTCCGACCGCGCTGCCGGTGCGTTTTTTGGGGGGGACTTCTAACCCCTTTTAAACGTCGTGTGTTTGAGCTACAGACTTCTGGGTTTTGAGTTAGAGCGGTGTTTGTGAGACAAGGGGCGGATCCCGGATCTGGTTCTTCTCACAAAAACGCTTGTAGAGCCCAAACGGTTTGAGCAACAAACTATTATGACCCATCTATGAAAAGCTGAGACTCTCACAAACACGCACATGTAAACATGATTTGCTCTATAATGTTCACAAGCTACGCAAGAGTCATTAGAAGGTAAGGAGTTCTTCTACATAGAAGATCATAGGAAATCCCAGGACATAGTGTCTATAATACTGTAAGGGGTTCTTCTACATAGAAGATCATAGGAAATCCCAGGACATAGTGTCTATAATACTGTAAGGGGTTCTTCTACATAGAAGATCATAGGAAATCCCAGGACATAGTGTCTATAATACTGTAAGGGGTTCTTCTACATATAAGATCATAGGAAATCCCAGGACATAGTGTCTATAATACTGTAAGGGGTTCTTCTACATATAAGATCATAGGAAATCCCAGGACATAGTGTCTATAATACTGTAAGGGGTTCTTCTACATAGAAGATCATAGGAAATCCCAGGCCATAGTGTCTATAATACTGTAAGGGGTTCTTCTACATAGAAGATCATAGGAAATCCCAGGACATAGTGTCTATAATACTGTAATGGGTTCTTCTACATAGAAGATCATAGGAAATCCCAGGACATAGTGTCTATAATACTGTAAGGGGTTCTTCTACATAGAAAATCATAGGAAATCCCAGGACATAGTGTCTATAATACTGTAAGGGGTTCTTCTACATAGAAGACATTGGAAATCCCAGGACATAGTGTCTATAATACTGTAAGAGGTTCTTCTACATAGAAGATCATAGGAAATCCCAGGACATAGTGTCTATAATACTGGAAGTCGTAGTAGTGTATCACTGAGTGTGTAGCTGTAGTGTATCACTGAGTGTGTAGCTGTAGTAGTGTATCACTGAGTGTGTAGCTGTAGTAGTGTATCACTGAGTGTGTAGCTGTAGTGCCTATAACATAAACACTGTGCCTTCGGAAAGTATTCAGACCCCTTGACTTTTTCCACATTTTGTTACTTTCCATTCTAAAATGGATTAAATCATTGTTTTTCCCCCTCATCAATCTACACACTAGACCCCATAATGACAAAGCAAATGTATTACAAATAAAAAACTGAAATATCACATTTACGTAAGTATTCAGTCCCTTTACTCAGTACTTTGTTGAAGCACCTTTGGCAGCGATTACAGCCTCGAGTCTTCTTGGGTATGACGCTACAAGCTTGACACACCTGTATTTGGGGAGTTTCTCCCATTCTTCTCTGCAGACCCTCTCAATCTCTGTCAGGTTGGATGGGGAGCGTTGCTGCACAGCTATTTTCAGGTCTCTCCAGAGATGTTCGATCGGGTTCAAGTCCGGGCTCTGGCTGGGCCATTCAAGGACATTCAGAGACTTGTCCCGAAGCCACTCCTGCGTTGTCTTGGCTGTGTGCT
>CM062500.1:3051589-3054089 GCA_031479575.1 Coregonus ussuriensis | reverse complement strand
CACACACTCACACACACACACACAGGAATACAAGTACACACACACACTCACACACACACTAACACTCACACACACACAGGAATACAAGTACACACACACACACACACACACACACACACAGGAATACAAGTACACACACACACTCACACACACACTAACACTCACACACACACAGGAATACAAGTACACACACACACTCACACACACACTAACACTCAAACACACACAGGAATACACGCACACACACACACACACACACACACAGGAATACAAGTACACACACACACTCACACACACACTAACACTCACACACACACAGACTCAAACACACACAGGAATACACGCACACACACACACACACACACACACACACACACACACAGGAATACAAGTACACACACACACTCACACACACACTAACACTCACACACACACAGGAATACAAGTACACACACACACTCACACACACACTAACACTCACACACACACAGGAATACACGCACACACACACACACACACACACACACACAGGAATACAAGTACACACACACACACACACACTAACACTCACACACACACACAGGAATACAAGTACACACACACACTCACACACACACTAACACTCAAACACACACAGGAATACACGCACACACACACACACACACACACACACACACACAGGAATACAAGTACACACACACACTCACACACACACTAACACTCACACACACACAGGAATACACGCACACACACACACACACACACACACACACACACACATAGGAATACAAGTACACACACACACACACACACTAACACTCACACACACACACAGGAATACAAGTACACACACACACACTCACACACCTCCCATGCAGTGTGTCTCCCATAGGATGCTATGAAATGAGATTCTGTTATGAGGTGTGATCTATGTTGTGAATCCTTAAGGGCTATTAATATCATATAGGGAGCAGACAAACGTTGTATTTCTTCAATATTCAGGTACCAATATCAATGTAGATGGTGAACCTGGATGGGTGTTCCATATATATATTTAACCACATGCAGCTTAGATGGTGAACCTGGATGGGTGTTCCATATATATATTTAACCACATGCAGCTTAGATGGTGAACCTGGATGGGTGTTCCATATATTTAATGCGGCTTAAGCATGATGTGAAAGCCGTGACTATGAGTGCTTCCCATATGGCACCCTATTCCCTGTATAGTGCACTACTTTAGACCAGAGAATGGCACCCTATTCCCTATGTAGTGCACTACTTTAGACCAGAGAATGGCACCCTATTCCCTAAATAGTGCACTACTTTAGACCAGAGAATGGCACCCTATTCCCTGTATAGTGCACTACTTTAGACCAGAGAATAGCACCCTATTCCCTAAATAGTGCACTACTTTAGACCAGAGAATGGCACCCTATTCCCTATATAGTGCACTACTTTAGACCAGAGAATGACACCCTATTCCCTATATAGTGCACTACTTTAGACCGGAGAATGGCACCCTATTCCCTATATAGTGCACTACTTTAGACCAGAGAATGGCACCCTATTCCCTAAATAGTGCACTACTTTAGACCAGAGAATGGCACCCTATTCCCTGTATAGTGCACTACTTTAGACCAGAGAATAGCACCCTATTCCCTAAATAGTGCACTACTTTAGACCAGAGAATGGCACCCTATTCCCTATATAGTGCACTACTTTAGACCAGAGAATGGCACCCTATTCCCTATATAGTGCACTACTTTAGACCAGAGAATGGCACCCTATTCCCTATATAGTGCACTACTTTAGACCAGAGAATGGCACCCTATTCCCTATATAGTGCACTACTTTAGACCAGAGAATGGCACCCTATTCCCTATATAGTGCACTACTTTAGACCAGAGAATGGCACCCTATTCCCTATATAGTGCACTACTTTAGACCCTATGGGAAATATGGTGCATTTGGGATTCAACCCTTGAGGAAGAGCCCTGCCCTTCAAGGCTAAAACCAGACAGTGCTCTGAAACTCCTCGGGAACCTCCAAGTTGTCCAAGTGATTAAAATCATCCTCATCATAATTCATGTGACTCACACATGCACGCATGCATGCACACACAACCACACACACACACACACACACACACAGTCACAACAATCCATTCCGCAGGCCTCTAATGCAGCCTAGTGCAGCGAAGGACGTCTGATATATGGTTAGTTGACACGGTTTGAATCTAGTTTTATTTTTGCCTTACATAAGCTGCTGCATAGAGCGTGTGATAGTAACTCATTGGGGTGATGCTGGAAGTTATTATCAGGACCGAGGCCACAGATAGGATCCAGGATGCACGGCGGCAATACAACAACGCTACGAAGTCACCTTGCTGTTGATGGCTTTAAATAAATACAGTTCATCTCAACGTTCCTCTGAGCTCCAACGCTACGAAGTCACCTTGCTGTTGATGGCTTTAAATAAATACAGTTCATCTCAACGT
>CM062500.1:3036589-3046589 GCA_031479575.1 Coregonus ussuriensis | reverse complement strand
AGCGCACTACTTTAGACCATGGCCCATAGGGAATAGCCTGCCATTTTGGACGCAACCCCAGGTCTGTAGGAGACTGTATATTGCCCATTGAAGCATGTCTGCTTCCTAACATTGAGGCTAATGTTTACAGCAGGTGAACCTGGCCCCTGGCCATTTGGATGGGGGTTTTAATTGGAACTCAGTCGGAGTAGCAGTGTAATGTTCCATCAGCCTGGGATTCTGAGAACCACAGAAAGCTTCGGTCCGAGATCACAGACAAGCGAGTGGTGAAGCAGTAGATATTTAAGACAATGCCCTGAAGTCAGAACTGAAATTATTTCCTTCCATCCCTGGTCGAAAAAAATCTATTTTGAAACGAAGCAACTATTTTACAACCCAGTATGCCAAAATGGGCTCTTTGGTTCCTGTAGGGGTTTTGCTTCCCTGTGGGGTTCAAGGAAGGGACCCACCTCTCATCTCTCCCTGACTGGAAGCTGGACTGCTGTTATGAACTGGAAGATGGTCTGACTGGAAGCTGGACTGCTGTTATGAACTGGAAGATGGTCTGACTGGAAGCTGTACTGCTGTTATGAACTGGAAGATGGTCTGACTGGAAGCTGTACTGCTGTTATGAACTGGAAGATGGTCTGACTGGAAGCTGGACTGCTGTTATGAACTGGAAGATGGTCTGAATGGAAGCTGTACTGCTGTTATGAACTGGAAGATGGTCTGACTGGAAGCTGGACTGCTGTTATGAACTGAAAGATGGTCTGACTGGAAGCTGTACTGCTGTTATGAACTGGAAGATGGTCTGACTGGAAGCTGTACTGCTGTTATGAACTGGAAGATGGTCTGACTGGAAGCTGTACTGCTGTTATGAACTGGAAGATGGTCTGACTGGAAGCTGTACTGCTGTTATGAACTGGAAGATGGTCTGACTGGAAGCTATACTGCTGTTATGAACTGGAAGATGAGAGATCTGAATGGAAGCTATACTGCTGTTATGAACTGGAAGATGAGAGATCTGACTGGAAGCTATACTGCTGTTATGAACTGGAAGATGAGAGATCTGACTGGAAGCTGTACTGCTGTTATGAACTGGAAGATGAGAGATCTGACTGGAAGCTGGACTGCTGTTATGAACTGAAAGATGGTCTGACTGGAAGCTGTACTGCTGTTATGAACTGGAAGATGGTCTGACTGGAAGCTGTACTGCTGTTATGAACTGGAAGATGGTCTGACTGGAAGCTGTACTGCTGTTATGAACTGGAAGATGGTCTGACTGGAAGCTATACTGCTGTTATGAACTGGAAGATGAGAGATCTGAATGGAAGCTATACTGCTGTTATGAACTGGAAGATGGTCTGAATGGAAGCTATACTGCTGTTATGAACTGGAAGATGGTCTGACTGGAAGCTATACTGCTGTTATGAACTGGAAGATGAGAGATCTGACTGGAAGCTATACTGCTGTTATGAACTGAAAGATGGTCTGACTGGAAGCTGGACTGCTGTTATGAACTGGAAGATGGTCTGACTGGAAGCTGTACAGCTGTTATGAACTGGAAGATGGTCTGACTGGAAGCTGTACTGCTGTTATGAACTGGAAGATGGTCTGACTGGAAGCTGGACTGCTGTTATGAACTGGAAGATGGTCTGACCGGAAGCTGTACTGCTGTTATGAACTGGAAGATGGTCTGACTGGAAGCTGGACTGCTGTTATGAACTGGAAGATGGTCTGACTGGAAGCTGTACTGCTGTTATGAACTGGAAGATGGTCTGACTGGAAGCTGTACTGCTGTTATGAACTGGAAGATGGTCTGACTGGAAGCTGGACTGCTGTTATGAACTGGAAGATGGTCTGACTGGAAGCTGGACTGCTGTTATGAACTGGAAGATGGTCTGACTGGAAGCTATACTGCTGTTATGAACTGGAAGATGGTCTGACTGGAAGCTGGACTGCTGTTATGAACTGGAAGATGGTCTGACTGGAAGCTGTACTGCTGTTATGAACTGGAAGATGGTCTGACTGGAAGCTGTACTGCTGTTATGAACTGGAAGATGGTCTGACTGGAAGCTATACTGCTGTTATGAACTGGAAGATGGTCTGACTGGAAGCTATACTGCTGTTATGAACTGGAAGATGGTCTGACTGGAAGCTATACTGCTGTTATGAACTGGAAGATGGTCTGACTGGAAGCTGTACTGCTGTTATGAACTGGAAGATGGTCTGACTGGAAGCTATACTGCTGTTATGAACTGGAAGATGGTCTGACTGGAAGCTATACTGCTGTTATGAACTGGAAGATGGTCTGACTGGAAGCTATACTGCTGTTATGAACTGGAAGATGAGAGATCTGACTGGAAGCTGTACTGCTGTTATGAACTGGAAGATGGTCTGACTGGAAGCTGGACTGCTGTTATGAACTGGAAGATGAGAGATCTGACTGGAAGCTGTACTGCTGTTATGAACTGGAAGATAAGAGATCCGACTGGAAGCTGGACTGCTGTTATGAACTGGAAGATGGTCTGACTGGAAGCTGGACTGCTGTTATGAACTGGAAGATGAGAGATCTGACTGGAAGCTGTACTGCTGTTATGAACTGGAAGATGGTCTGACTGGAAGCTATACTGCTGTTATGAACTGGAAGATGGTCTGACTGGAAGCTATACTGCTGTTATGAACTGGAAGATGAGAGATCTGACTGGAAGCTATTCTGCTGTTATGAACTGGAAGATGGTCTGACTGGAAGCTGGACTGCTGTTATGAACTGGAAGATGAGAGATCTGACTGGAAGCTGTACTGCTGTTATGAACTGGAAGATAAGAGATCCGACTGGAAGCTGGACTGCTGTTATGAACTGGAAGATGGTCTGACTGGAAGCTGGACTGCTGTTATGAACTGGAAGATGAGAGATCTGACTGGAAGCTGTACTGCTGTTATGAACTGGAAGATGGTCTGAATGGAAGCTATACTGCTGTTATGAACTGGAAGATGAGAGATCTGACTGGAAGCTATACTGCTGTTATGAACTGGAAGATGAGAGATCTGACTGGAAGCTATACTGCTGTTATGAACTGGAAGATGGTCTGACTGGAAGCTGTACTGCTGTTATGAACTGGAAGATGGTCTGACTGGAAGCTATACTGGTGTTATGAACTGGAAGATGGTCTGACTGGAAGCTGTACTGCTGTTATGAACTGGAAGATGGTCTGACTGGAAGCTGTACTGCTGTTATGAACTGGAAGATGGTCTGACTGGAAGCTGTACTGCTGTTATGAACTGGAAGATGGTCTGACTGGAAGCTGTACTGCTGTTATGAACTGGAAGATGAGAGATCCGACTGGAAGCTATACTGCTGTTATGAACTGGAAGATGAGAGATCTGTCCACTGCAGTATTGACTGCTTGTTTTACTGTGAATGTCAATGAACAACTGTCATAGATACAGTAGATCATGTTGGGGATCATTTTGGGATCATGTTGGTATCATTTTGTTAACATGTTGGTATCCTGTTGGTATCATGTTGGTATCATGTTGGTATCATGTTGGGATCATTTTGTTCAGCCAAGACAAATATATGGCTTCCTTGAAACTCTGTAACAATGTGTTATTTCCCATATTCAGCCACAAATAGGAACTAAACCAGCTGCTCCCCAGCAGTCTCTGTGGTGGTTTTGGATTGGATTCCTCAGAGCCCAAATGGAGTATTAGTTTGTCCTGTGTTTCTCAGAGGGAGATATCCATCCTGGTTACTGAGAGAGAGCAGAGCCAACGGGAGGCTTTATGAGTTTCCTGTCCAGAGCAGAGAGGACATTACTCAACCCATGGCACTGGTCATCTCAGATACACCTCTACAACACTGTGTCCCAAATGGCACCCTATTTCCCAAAGGGCTTTGGTCAAAGTAGTGCACTAGGGTGCCATTTGGGATGCAGTCGGTGGCTCCAAAGCTGCAGTCCCTTTTAGATGAAAAACCAAAATAACAAAGTGAGCCCCAAACTGCATCCTATTGTCTGTATAGTGCACTTCCTTTGACCAGGGGGCCAGAGGGAATAGGGTGCCATTTGGGATGCAAACATATCTATTTCTCTTGTTATCCACCTGATGATACCCTGGACGACGCCACTCGGGGCGCAGTGGTCACCTTTGCGTCAGTAACAGTTTGAACACAAAATAGTGTTGAGCATCACTCTGTTCTGTTCAATACAGCCTCTGGCTTGAACTCTGGTCCCCCTTCATTCACATCCTGATCACAGCTTTCAAATGGGCAGCAGATTTTCGTCATTCTAGAACTCTACAAACATTCTATTCTACAACATTCTTGTCTCACATTCCAGTCTCACATTTTGCCCATATGTACTCTTTCTAATCACGGATTTTAAAAGGGCAACACCGGTCACGTTGCGTCAGGGCTGGTCCTAACCTTAAGGGTGGGTCCCTCCACCTCTTGAGCTTTGCCACAGCCCCTCTTTTCTCTTGTCGTGGGTCCCCAATGTCCACTTGTGTCTGTTTGTTTGGTATTCGGCTCTGTGTTGCGTCACTTCCTCATTAGCTTCCTATTCAGTACGTCCCTGTCGTCCCATAGGCTAGTGGCAAGCCAGTCACGACTAGCCGTGTGGGATAGAAGATAGAAGCTTCTGGAGAAATTGAATGAGACTGGAGCGATAGTGTTGTTGCGCCCCTATTCCCAATATAGTGAATAGGTCTCTGGTCAAAAAAAAATAGTGCACTATATAGGGAATAGGATGCAAATTTGGGACGCAGCCAGAGACAACGCTTTCTCATTGTGACAGGGGTGAGCTGAAGGTGAGAACTCACTGTGTGAGCTAAAAGGGTTCCCATAACATTTACATGTTGTTTTGTGTGAATGTAGTATTTGCTTTCTGAAATGCTAATGTTGAAATGCTAATGTTAACTAAAGGTTAGCTACTGAAAGGTTAGTTAAAGGTCAGAGGAGTTATACCAGGAGATACCAGCTCTAAAAACCAACGTGGACCGTACTGAAGTCTGCTCTATGCTCCCAAGAGTCTCAGTTACCGCTGATTGGTTTATGCTGGATAATATTTGAACCCTACTGAGTGCAGATCAGATTCCACCAGGAAGACCCTGCTCTATACTGATTTTTCAGATGTTTGTCAATATTTCATATTTAAACAGTTGGTTTTCTATTAATTCAGACAGAATATCAGAGGATGGACTAAAGCTAAGTGAACAGTTGGTTTTCTATTAATTCAGACAGAATATCAGAGGATGGGGTCAAGCTAAGTGAACGGTTGGTGTTACTACTAGGGTTAAATAACCTATGAGGGGTTGATATTGATGTGTGGATGTGATTGGTCAAACAAAAAGGTGTAATGGGTTCACACTCAAACAGATGTCGCATAAAGCTTACTTCATTATTATTATTTTTTAAATATTTCAATGCATCAGAAGTTTTGGCTTTACAGCCTTCTTCATTGTGTAGGTAAAATGTTCGGGCCTAGTGGGATCTACTGGGGTCTACTGGGGTCTACTGGGACCTATTGGGGTCTACTGGGATCTACTGGGGTATACTGGGATCTACTAGGTTCTACTGGGGCCTACTGGGGCCTACTGGGGTCTACTGGGGTCTACTGGGTTCTACTGGGGTCTACTGGGGTCTACTGGGGCCTACTGGGACCTACTGGGGTCTACTGGGGTCTACTGGGACCTACTGGGTTCTACTGGGGTCTACTGGGACCTACTGGGTTCTACTGGGACGTACTGGGGCCTCTTGGGACGTATTGGAGTCTACTGGGGTCTACTGGGGCCTACAGGGACGTATTGGGGTCTACTGGGACCTCTGGGACCTACTGGGACCTACTGGGGTCTACTGGGATCTACTGGATTCTACTGGGGCTTACTGGGGTCTACTGGAACCTACTGGGACCTACTGGGGTCTACTGGGGTCTACTGGGACGTATTGGGGTCTACTGGGACCTCTGGGGTCTACTGGGGTCTACTGGGGTCTACTGGGACCTACTGGGGTCTACTGGGACGTACTGGGATCTACTGGGGTCTACTGGGGTCTACTGGGACCTACTGGGGTCTACTGGGGTCTACTGGGAGGTATTGGGGTCTACTGGGACCTCTGGGGTCTACTGGGACGTACTGGGATCTACTGGGGTCTACTGGGGTCTACTGGGACCTACTGGGGTCTACTGGGGTCTACTGGGGTCTACTGGGGTCTACTGGGACCTACTGGGGTCTACTGGGGTCTACTGGAGTCTACTGGGTTCTACTGGGATCTACTGGGACGTACTGGGGTCTACTGGGGTCTACTGGGATCTACTGGGTTCTACTGGGGCCTACTGGGGTCTACTGGGAACTACTGGGTTCTACTGGGGCCTACTGGGGTCTACTGGGACCTACTGGGGCCTACTGGGAATGTATTGGGGTCTACTGGGGTCTAATGGGACGTACTAGGGTCTACTGGGACGTATTGGGTCTACTGGGACGTACTGGGGTCTACTGGGGTCTACTGGGACGTACTGGGGTCTACTGGGGTCTACTGGGGCCTACTGGGACCTACTAGGTTCTACTGGGTGTACTGGGACCTACTGGGGCCTACTGGGACCTATTGGGGTCTACTGGGATCTACTGGGGTATACTGGGGTCTACTGGGGTGTACTGGGACCTACTGGGATCTACTAGGGTATACTGGGGTCTACTGGGTTCTACTGGGACCTACTGGGGCTACTGGGGTCTACCGGGACCTATTTGGGTCTACTGGGACCTATTGGGGTCTACTGGGATCTACTGGGGTCTACTGGGGTCTACTGGGACCTACTGGGGTCTACTGGGGTCTACTGGGATCTACTGGGGTCTACTGGGGTCTACTTGGATCTACTGGGTTCTACTGGGGCCTACTGGGGTCTACTGGGGTCTACTTGGTTCTGCTGGGGTCTACTGGGGTCTACTGGGGCCTACTGGGGTCTACTGGGTTCTACTGGGGCCTACTGGGACCTACTGGGGTCTACTGGGGTCTACTGGGTTCTACTGGGGTCTACTGGGACCTACTGGGGTCTACTGGGGTCTACTGGGATCTACTTGGGCCTACTGGGGTCTACTGGGACCTACTGGGGTCTACTGGGGTCTACTGGGGTCTACTGGGACCTACTGGGGTCTACTGGGGTCTACTGGAGTCTACTGGGTTCTACTGGGATCTACTGGGACGTACTGGGGTCTACTGGGGTCTACTGGAATCTACTGGGTTCTACTGGGGCCTAGTGGGGTCTACTGGGAACTACTGGGTTCTACTGGGGCCTACTGGGGTCTACTGGGACCTACTGGGGCCTACTGGGAATGTATTGGGGTCTACTGGGGTCTAATGGGACGTACTAGGGTCTACTGGGACGTATTGGGTCTACTGGGACGTACTGGGGTCTACTGGGGTCTACTGGGACGTACTGGGGTCTACTGGGGTCTACTGGGGCCTACTGGGACCTACTAGGTTCTACTGGGTGTACTGGGACCTACTGGGGCCTACTGGGACCTATTGGGGTCTACTGGGATCTACTGGGGTATACTGGGGTCTACTGGGGTGTACTGGGACCTACTGGGATCTACTGGGGTATACTGGGGTCTACTGGGTTCTACTGGGACCTACTGGGGCTACTGGGGTCTACCGGGACCTATTTGGGTCTACTGGGACCTATTGGGGTCTACTGGGATCTACTGGGGTCTACTGGGGTCTACTGGGACCTACTGGGGTCTACTGGGGTCTACTGGGATCTACTGGGGTCTACTGGGGTCTACTGGGATCTACTGGGTTCTACTGGGGCCTACTGGGGTCTACTGGGGTCTACTGGGTTCTACTGGGGTCTACTGGGGTCTACTGGGGCCTACTGGGGTCTACTGGGTTCTACTGGGGCCTACTGGGACCTACTGGGGTCTACTGGGGTCTACTGGGTTCTACTGGGGTCTACTGGGACCTACTGGGGTCTACTGGGGTCTACTGGTATCTACTGGGGCCTACTGGGGTCTACTGGGACCTACTGGGGCCTACTGGGAATGTATTGGGGTCTACTGGGGTCTAATGGGACGTACTAGGGTCTACTGGGACGTATTGGGTCTACTGGGACGTACTGGGGTCTACTGGGGTCTACTGGGACGTACTGGGGTCTACTGGGGTCTACTGGGGCCTACTGGGACCTACTAGGTTCTACTGGGTGTACTGGGACCTACTGGGGCCTACTGGGACCTATTGGGGTCTACTGGGATCTACTGGGGTCTACTGGGGTCTACTGGGGTGTACTGGGACCTACTGGGATCTACTGGGGTATACTGGGGTCTACTGGGTTCTACTGGGACCTACTGGGGCTACTGGGGTCTACCGGGACCTATTTGGGTCTACTGGGACCTATTGGGGTCTACTGGGATCTACTGGGGTCTACTGGGGTCTACTGGGACCTACTGGGGTCTACTGGGGTCTACTGGGATCTACTGGGGTCTACTGGGGTCTACTGGGATCTACTGGGTTCTACTGGGGCCTACTGGGGTCTACTGGGGTCTACTGGGTTCTACTGGGGTCTACTGGGGTCTACTGGGGCCTACTGGGGTCTACTGGGTTCTACTGGGGCCTACTGGGACCTACTGGGGTCTACTGGGGTCTACTGGGTTCTACTGGGGTCTACTGGGACCTACTGGGGTCTACTGGGGTCTACTGGTATCTACTGGGGCCTACTGGGGTCTACTGGGACCTACTGGGGCCTACTGGGGTCTACTGGGGTCTACTGGGACGTACTGGGGCCTCCTGGGACGTATTGGAGTCTACTGGGACGAACTGGGGTCTACTGGGGTCTACTGGGGTCTACTGGGACGTATTGGGGTCTACTGGGACGAACTGGGGTCTACTGGGGTCTACTGGGGCCTACAGGGACGTATTGGGGTCTACTGGGACCTCTGGGACCTACTGGGACCTACTGGGGTCTACTGGGACCTACTGGGACCTACTGGGGTCTACTGGGGTCTACTGGGACCTACTGGGGCCTACTGGGGCCTACTGGGGTCTACTGGGAACTACTGGGTTCTACTGGGGCCTACTGGGGTCTACTGGGACCTACTGGGGCCTACTGGGAATGTATTGGGGTCTACTGGGGTCTACTGGGACGTACTGGGGTCTACTGGGGTCTACTGGGGCCTACTGGGGCCTACTGTGGTCTACTGGGAACTACTGGGTTCTACTGGGGCCTACTGGGGTCTACTGGGACCTACTGGGGCCTACTGGGAATGTATTGGGGTCTACTGGGGTCTACTGGGACGTACTGGGGTCTACTGGGGTCTACTGGGATGTCCCAGGGTCTACTGGGGCCTACTGGGACCTACTAGGTTCTACTGGGTGTACTGGGACCTACTGGGGCCTACTGGGACGTACTGGGGTCTACTGGGGTCTACTGGGATGTCCCAGGGTCTACTGGGGCCTACTGGGACCTACTAGGTTCTACTGGGTGTACTGGGACCTACTGGGGCCTACTGGGACCTACTGGGGCCTACTGGGGTCTTTTGGGGTCTACTGGGACCTACTGGGGTCTACTGGGGTCTACTGGGGTCTACTGGGGTGTACTGGTGTCTACTGGGATCTACTGGGGTCTATATCACACTAACATCATAGTAATATCATACTAATATCATACTAATGTTACACTAATTTCACACCAATATTGCACTAACATCACAGAAATATCACAGTAATATCACAGTAATATCACATTAATATCAGACTCTCAAATCACACTCACAAAATGACACTCTGGGTGTGGAAGGATAATTGTAAGAAGAAGACATTTTATCATTTGGCCATACAGGGTGTCTGTGATTAAGAGGACATTTTCCCATTATCTCTGGTTTTGTATGCAAATTGAATATGTTGGTTCTGTGACTGTGATTTCACAGTTTTTTGGACTCACAGAACTTGTTGAACTTGGAAAGTTTACACAGCTGTTTTCCTCTATGGGCTAAACAAAAACCAGTGATGTATGAACATGTCGCTCTGATTTTT
>CM062500.1:3031589-3034089 GCA_031479575.1 Coregonus ussuriensis | reverse complement strand
CTCCGAGCTGGGCATCTCCGGCGCGGCTCACTCTTGGATTGCGTCCTACCTGACCGGTCGCTCCTACCAAGTGGCGTGGCGAGAAGCTGTCTCCGCACCACGTGCTCTCACCACTGGTGTCCCCCAGGGCTCAGTTCTAGACCCTCTCCTATTCTCGCTATACACCAAGTCACTTGGCTCTGTCATATCCTCACATGGCCTCTCCTATCATTGCTACGCTGACGACACACAACTCATCTTCTCCTTTCCCCCTTCTGATAACCAGGTGGCGAATCGCATCTCTGCATGTCTGGCAGACATATCAGTATGGATGACGGATCACCACCTCAAGCTGAACCTTGGCAAGACGGAGCTGCTCTTCCTCCCGGGGAAGGACTGCCTGTTCCATGATCTCGCCATCACGGTTGACAACTCCGTTGTGTCCTCCTCCCAGAGTGCGAAGAGCCTTGGCGTGACCCTGGACAACACCCTGTCGTTCTCCGCTAACATCAAGGCGGTGACCCGATCCTGTAGGTTCATGCTCTACAACATTCGGAGAGTACGACCCTGCCTTACACAGGAAGCGGCACAGGTCCTAATCCAGGCACTTGTCATCTCCCGTCTGGATTACTGCAACTCGCTGTTGGCTGGGCTCCCTGCCTGTACCATTAAACCCCTACAACTCATCCAGAATGCCGCAGCCCGTCTGGTGTTCAACCTTCCCAAGTTCTCTCACGTCACCCCGCTCCTCCGCACACTCCACTGGCTTCCAGTTGAAGCTCGCATCTGCTACAAGACCATGGTGCTTGCCTACAGAGCTGTGAGGGGAACGGCACCTCCGTACCTTCAGGCGCTGATCAGTCCCTACACCCAAACGAGGGCATTGCGTTCATCCACCTCTGGCCTGCTGGCTCCCCTACCTCTGCGGAAGCATAGTTCCCGCTCAGCCCAGTCAAAACTGTTCGCTGCTCTGGCACCCCAATGGTGGAACAAGCTCCCTCACGACGCCAGGACAGCGGAGTCACTCACCACCTTCCGGAGACACTTGAAACCCCACCTCTTTAAGGAATAACTGGGATAGGATAAAGTAATCCTTCTACCCCCCCCCCCAAAAAAAAAAAAGTGATATATTGTAAAGTGGTTATCCCACTGGCTATCATAAGGTGAATGCACCAATGTATAAGTCGCTCTGGATAAGAGCGTCTGCTAAATGACATGAATGTAAATGTACTGTAGTCATGTATCCAACCATCCACAGAGGGACTGTAGTCATGTATGTAACCATGGAGGTACTGTAGTCATGTATGTAACATATATGTCTATGTATTTACTCCAGCCATGATGAGAGGCTGCAGGTGGCCCAGAAGGGAGGTCTGCACCCCTCATCTAAGACTCCTCCCCCCAGACCTCCTCCACTGTCCCCTTACCCCAACCCACCCCCCACCCCCCCCCCCACCCAAAAAAAAAAAAAACTGGCTATAAGGTATTTGTAAGTCGCTCTGGATAAGAGCGTCTGCTAAATGACGTAAATCTAATGTAAATGTTAGGTTTTTTGGTTAAGGTTAGGGTTAGGGTTAGAGTAGGGGTTAGGGTTAGGTTTAGGATTAGGGGTTAGGGTAAATAGGATTTTGAATGGGACTGAATTGTGTGTCCCCACAAGGTTAGCTGTACAAGACTATGTGTGTGTGTGCGTGTGTGTGTGTGTGTGTGTGTGTGTGTGTGTGTGTGTGTGTGTGTGTGTGTGTGTGTGTGTGTGTGTCTGTGTGTGTTGGGGTGTCAGTGTAAGCCTGTGTGAGTGTAGAGTCCAGTGGGTATGCATAGAGTTTTAAAAATGGCGGTAAGTACAGACCTTCGTCTCCTGAATATAAAAGGCTTGAGAAGTGGAATTGTGTTGATTGTTTTGTGCATCCTCCACCCAGAGGCAGCGGGCGCTCTGCGTCACGCGTCTCGGGGCTCAACCCGTGTCGTGCTTTACTCTCAGGAGCAGGACGCGGCTCAAAGGAGTGATCAGTGGGGTGGATCAAATGAAAAATAATATTCCTGGTGTTTGTGGTGCCATTTGGTGAGATGTAGCCCCGGTGGCAATACCCTGTCTGTTTTGTTGAGCTTTGACACAGAATTTCCAGTTGATAAGGTCAGGTTAGGTTATATTTGCTGTTCTGTGAGGGCCTATGTTCCGAACCTGCTACGGTGCTTTAGGTGCCAAGGATTCAGACACGTTGCAGCACTGTGCAAAAGGGAGATCCCACAATGTGAGAAATGTGCAGGAGGCCATAGTCAGAGTGAGTGTACAGTTGGGATAGAGAAAGCGCTGTGTGTTAACTGTGGAGGCGCCCATGCAGCTGGGGATCCGAAGTGCCCTGTGAGAGAGAGACAGCTTGAGATTGCCAGAGTTCAACTGGGGCAAACAGTTTCCTATGCTGAAGCAGTGAAGAGAGTAAAGGATAGCCCAAGGGTGAGTGATGGCTGGAGTCTTTAAAAAATGTTTGGGCCTTTGACACCGCCTGGTATAGAGGTCCTG
>CM062500.1:2939089-3026589 GCA_031479575.1 Coregonus ussuriensis | reverse complement strand
TTGTCATTCTCCCCCCGTTGTCCAAATGGCTACATAATAACTAAATGTATCGAATCCACCTGATGCATTGAATAGAAGATTCAAAGAACTGTACATGTTGTCTTTTCATTAGCGGTCTGTCTACGGCGATTTGGGAGCTGTTCACCTTGTTGGGTCCTGACGCCTGACAGTATTTTTTTTTACATCAATCCGCCGGTTGACCGAATTACACATTCACTATTTTTTTTAAACCGGAACACAGAAAGTAGAGTCCACTTCACCTTCTTTGCGAAACGGGTGGGCATCCACGCTGTAGACTTGGCCAATCTGAGATGGCTAGTGGCTATTATAAGGACCGTTACAACGCTCTCCAACGGGAGCATCAACCTTTGACTGGATGAATTGGGAAACCGACCAATCTCACTACTGATAGTCTAGTTTTCCGATTTATCAGCATAGAACCCGCAAACCCATATTCTGAATTGTGCAAAGAGATAAGAGTGCTGCATTCATGTGGTCACTTATCAGGTGATCATTCGTGGAACGTGGGCGTATGAAATGCAGCTTAATCTGCTGAGCGAAGTTGTAGTTATTTAGGCTACGTTCAACTGGTTTCTATGGGCTTTATGGGTATCTATGAACTAGATGCGATCAGTGATACCTTGCTGCTCTCTATAATCACAGTGGGGACCGCTGAGTGGTGGAACAACAGACGCAGTAGATATGCTCCCTGCTCCATTGATTTCTCTGTCAAAGCTGCTCTCCGTGAAACATCCAACGAATCAGTATAAGTGTGATTGGAGTGGATGGCTTTCAGGTCATGATGGGACTTGACCGGTAGTAAACCGTAGAGGCTTTAGCGTCTCGGGCCGCCGAACGGAGAATGGTGATGTTAAAGGGTGTTTGACCTCTGACCTCAGAGAGCCTACTGGGAGAGGAGTCTGGTGCTACTGCAGACACTGGCTTTAGCAGGGAGACTGGGAGAGGAGTCTGGTCCTACCCCAGACACTGGCTTTAGTGGGGAGACTGGGAGAGGAGTCTGGTCCTACTCTAAACACTGGCTTTAGCAGGGAGACTGGGAGAGGAGTCTGGTCCTACCCCAGACACTGGCTTTAGCAGGGAGACTGGGAGAGGAGTCTGGTGCTACCCCAGACACTGGCTTTAGTTGGGAGACTGGGAGAGGAGTCTGGTCCTACCCCAGACACTGGCTTTAGTGGGGAGACTGGGAGAGGAGTCTGGTCCTACCCCAGACACTGGCTTTAGTTGGGAGACTGGGAGAGGAGTCTGGTCCTACCCCAGACACTGGCTTTAGTGGGGAGACTGGGAGAGGAGTCTGGTCTTACCCCAGACACTGGCTTTAGTGGGGAGACTGGGAGAGGAGTCTGGTCCTACCCCAGACACTGGCTTTAGCAGGGAGACTGGGAGAGGAGTCTGGTGCTACCCCAGACACTGGCTTTAGTGGGGAGACTGGGAGAGGAGTCTGGTCCTACTCTAAACACTGGCTTTAGTGGGGAGACTGGGAGAGGAGTCTGGTGCTACTACAGACACTGGCTTTAGTGGGGAGACTGGGAGAGGAGTCTGGTCCTACCCCAGACACTGGCTTTAGTGGGGAGACTGGGAGAGGAGTCTGGTCCTACCCCAGACACTGGCTTTAGCAGGGAGACTGGGAGAGGAGTCTGGTCCTACTCTAAACACTGGCTTTAGTGGGGAGACTGGGAGAGGAGTCTGGTCCTACCCCAGACACTGGCTTTAGCAGGGAGACTGGGAGAGGAGTCTGGTCCTACCCCAGACACTGGCTTTAGCAGGGAGACTGGGAAAGGAGTCTGGTCCTACTCTAAACACTGGCTTTAGCAGGGAGACTGGGAGAGGAGTCTGGTCCTACTACAGACACTGGCTTTAGTGGGGAGACTGGGAGAGGAGTCTGGTCCTACCCCAGACACTGGCTTTAGCAGGGAGACTGGGAAAGGAGTCTGGTCCTACCCCAGACACTGGCTTTAGTGGGGAGACTGGGAGAGGAGTCTAGTCCTACTCTAAACACTGGCTTTAGCAGGGAGACTGGGAGAGGAGTCTGGTGCTACTACAGACACTGGCTTTAGTGGGGAGACTGGGAGAGGAGTCTGGTCCTACTCTAAACACTGGCTTTAGCAGGGAGACTGGGAGAGGAGTCTGGTGCTACTACAGACACTGGCTTTAGCAGGGAGACTGGGAAAGGAGTCTGGTGCTACTACAGACACTGGCTTTAGCAGGGAGACTGGGAAAGGAGTCTGGTCCTACTCTAAGCACTGGCTTTAGCAGGGAGACTGGGAGTGGAGTCTGGTGCTACTACAGACACTGGCTTTAGTGGGGAGACTGGGAGAGGAGTCTGGTCCTACCCCAGACACTGGCTTTAGTGGGGAGACTGGGAGAGGAGTCTGGTCCTACCCCAGACACTGGCTTTAGCAGGGAGACTGGGAGAGGAGTCTGGTCCTACTCTAAACACTGGCTTTAGTGGGGAGACTGGGAGAGGAGTCTGGTCCTACCCCAGACACTGGCTTTAGCAGGGAGACTGGGAGAGGAGTCTGGTCCTACCCCAGACACTGGCTTTAGCAGGGAGACTGGGAAAGGAGTCTGGTCCTACTCTAAACACTGGCTTTAGCAGGGAGACTGGGAGAGGAGTCTGGTCCTACTACAGACACTGGCTTTAGTGGGGAGACTGGGAGAGGAGTCTGGTCCTACCCCAGACACTGGCTTTAGCAGGGAGACTGGGAAAGGAGTCTGGTCCTACCCCAGACACTGGCTTTAGTGGGGAGACTGGGAGAGGAGTCTAGTCCTACTCTAAACACTGGCTTTAGCAGGGAGACTGGGAGAGGAGTCTGGTGCTACTACAGACACTGGCTTTAGTGGGGAGACTGGGAGAGGAGTCTGGTCCTACTCTAAACACTGGCTTTAGCAGGGAGACTGGGAGAGGAGTCTGGTGCTACTACAGACACTGGCTTTAGCAGGGAGACTGGGAAAGGAGTCTGGTGCTACTACAGACACTGGCTTTAGCAGGGAGACTGGGAAAGGAGTCTGGTCCTACTCTAAGCACTGGCTTTAGCAGGGAGACTGGGAGTGGAGTCTGGTCCTACTACAGACACTGGCTTTAGTGGGGAGACTGGGAGAGGAGTCTGGTCCTACCCCAGACACTGGCTTTAGCAGGGAGACTGGGAGAGGAGTCTGGTCCTACTCCAGACACTGGCTTTAGCAGGGAGACTGGGAGTGGAGTCAGGTCCTACCCCAGACACTGGCTTTAGTGGGGAGACTGGGAAAGGAGTCTGGTCCTACTCTAAACACTGGCTTTAGTGGGGAGACTGGGAAAGGAGTCTGGTCCTACCCCAGACACTGGCTTTAGCAGGGAGACTGGGAGAGGAGTCTGGTCCTACCCCAGACTGGCTTTAGCAGGGAGACTGGGAGAGGAGTCTGGTCCTACTCTAAACACTGGCTTTAGTGGGGAGACTGGGAAAGGAGTCTGGTCCTACCCCAGACACTGGCTTTAGCAGGGAGACTGGGAGAGGAGTCTGGTCCTACTACAGACACTGGCTTTAGTGGGGAGACTGGGAGAGGAGTCTGGTCCTACTCTAAACACTGGCTTTAGCAGGGAGACTGGGAGAGGAGTCTGGTCCTACCCCAGACACTGGCTTTAGCAGGGAGACTGGGAGAGGAGTCTGGTCCTACCCCAGACACTGGCTTTAGTGGGGAGACTGGGAGAGGAGTCTGGTCCTACTCTAAACACTGGCTTTAGCAGGGAGACTGGGAGAGGAGTCTGGTCCTACCCCAGACACTGGCTTTAGTGGGGAGACTGGGAAAGGAGTCTGGTCCTACCCCAGACACTGGCTTTAGTGGGGAGACTGGGAAAGGAGTCTGGTCCTACCCCAGACACTGGCTTTAGTGGGGAGACTGGGAGAGGAGTCTGGTCCTACTCTAAACACTGGCTTTAGCAGGGAGACTGGGAGAGGAGTCAGGTCCTACTCTAAACACTGGCTTTAGCAGGGAGACTGGGAGAGGAGTCTGGTCCTACCCCAGACACTGGCTTTAGCAGGGAGACTGGGAGAGGAGTCTGGTCCTACCCCAGACACTGGCTTTAGCAGGGAGACTGGGAGAGGAGTCTGGTCCTACACCAGACACTGGCTTTAGTGGGGAGACTGGGAGAGGAGTCAGGTCCTACCCCAGACACTGGCTTTAGCAGGGAGACTGGGAGAGGAGTCTGGTCCTACCCCAGACACTGGCTTTAGCAGGGAGACTGGGAGAGGAGTCTGGTCCTACCCCAGACACTGGCTTTAGTGGGGAGACTGGGAAAGGAGTCTGGTCCTACCCCAGACACTGGCTTTAGTGGGGAGACTGGGAAAGGAGTCTGGTCCTACCCCAGACACTGGCTTTAGCAGGGAGACTGGGAGAGGAGTCTGGTCCTACCCCAGACACTGGCTTTAGTGGGGAGACTGGGAGAGGAGTCTGGTCCTACTCCAGACACTGGCTTTAGTGGGGAGACTGGGAAAGGAGTCTGGTCCTACCCCAGACACTGGCTTTAGTGGGGAGACTGGGAAAGGAGTCTGGTCCTACCCCAGACACTGGCTTTAGCAGGGAGACTGGGAGAGGAGTCTGGTCCTACCCCAGACACTGGCTTTAGTGGGGAGACTGGGAGAGGAGTCTGGTCCTACTACAGACACTGGCTTTAGCGGGGAGACTGGGAGAGGAGTCTGGTCCTACTCTAAACACTGGCTTTAGCAGGGAGACTGGGAGAGGAGTCTGGTCCTACCCCAGACACTGGCTTTAGCAGGGAGACTGGGAGAGGAGTCTGGTCCTACCCCAGACACTGGCTTTAGCGGGGAGACTGGGAGAGGAGTCTGGTCCTACTCTAAACACTGGCTTTAGCAGGGAGACTGGGAGAGGAGTCTGGTCCTACTACAGACACTGGCTTTAGCAGGGAGACTGGGAGAGGAGTCTGGTCCTACTCTAAACACTGGCTTTAGCAGGGAGACTGGGAGAGGAGTCTGGTCCTACCCCAGACACTGGCTTTAGCAGGGAGACTGGGAGAGGAGTCTGGTCCTACTCTAAACACTGGCTTTAGCAGGGAGACTGGGAGAGGAGTCTGGTCCTACTCTAAACACTGGCTTTAGCAGGGAGACTGGGAGAGGAGTCTGGTCCTACCCCAGACACTGGCTTTAGTGGGGAGACTGGGAGAGGAGTCTGGTCCTACTCTAAACACTGGCTTTAGTGGGGAGACTGGGAGAGGAGTCAGGTCCTACTCTAAACACTGGCTTTATCAGGGAGACTGGGAAAGGAGTCTGGTCCTACCCCAGACACTGGCTTTAGCAGGGAGACTGGGAGAGGAGTCTGGTCCTACCCCAGACACTGGCTTTAGTGGGGAGACTGGGAGAGGAGTCTGGTCCTACCCCAGACACTGGCTTTAGTGGGGAGACTGGGAGAGGAGTCTGGTCCTACTCTAAACACTGGCTTTAGCAGGGAGACTGGGAGAGGAGTCTGGTCCTACCCCAGACACTGGCTTTAACGGGGAGACTGGGAGAGGAGTCTGGTGCTACCCCAGACACTGGCTTTAGCAGGGAGACTGGGAGAGGAGTCTGGTCCTACTCCAGACACTGGCTTTAGTGGGGAGACTGGGAGAGGAGTCTGGTCCTACTCCAGACACTGGCTTTAGTGGGGAGACTGGGAGAGGAGTCTGGTCCTACTCCAGACACTGGCTTTAGTGGGGAGACTGGGAGAGGAGTCTGGTCCTACCCCAGACACTGGCTTTAGCGGGGAGACTGGGAGAGGAGTCTGGTCCTACCCCAGACACTGGCTTTAGTGGGGAGACTGGGAGAGGAGTCTGGTGCTACTCTAAACACTGGCTTTAGCAGGGAGACTGGGAGAGGAGTCTGGTCCTACCCCAGACACTGGCTTTAGTGGGGAGACTGGGAGAGGAGTCTGGTCCTACCCCAGACACTGGCTTTAGCAGGGAGACTGGGAGAGGAGTCTGGTCCTATTCTAAACACTGGCTTTAGTGGGGAGACTGGGAGAGGAGTCTGGTCCTACCCCAGACACTGGCTTTAGCAGGGAGACTGGGAGAGGAGTCTGGTCCTACTCTAAACACTGGCTTTAGCAGGGAGACTGGGAGAGGAGTCTGGTGCTACTACAGACACTGGCTTTAGTGGGGAGACTGGGAGAGGAGTCTGGTCCTACCCCAGACACTGGCTTTAGTGGGGAGACTGGGAGTGGAGTCTGGTCCTACTCTAAACACTGGCTTTAGCAGGGAGACTGGGAGAGGAGTCTGGTCCTACCCCAGACACTGGCTTTAGCAGGGAGACTGGGAGAGGAGTCTGGTCCTACTCTAAACACTGGCTTTAGCAGGGAGACTGGGAGAGGAGTCTGGTCCTATTCTAAACACTGGCTTTAGTGGGGAGACTGGGAGAGGAGTCTGGTCCTACTCTAAACACTGGCTTTAGTGGGGAGACTGGGAGAGGAGTCTGGTCCTACTCTAAACACTGGCTTTAGTGGGGAGACTGGGAGAGGAGTCTGGTCCTACTACAGACACTGGCTTTAGCAGGGAGACTGGGAGAGGAGTCTGGTCCTACTCTAAACACTGGCTTTAGTGGGGAGACTGGGAGAGGAGTCTGGTCCTACTACAGACACTGGCTTTAGCAGGGAGACTGGGAGAGGAGTCTGGTCCTACCCCAGACACTGGCTTTAGTGGGGAGACTGGGAGAGGAGTCTGGTCCTACCCCAGACACTGGCTTTAGCAGGGAGACTGGGAGAGGAGTCTAGTCTGTGATTGAAAACTGGTGTGATAGTTTCATCGATTCCCTGTGAGAGACAGCGCCAGATCAGAATGGTTCTAATTAGAGCTGTCCACGGTGCTGTCCACTACCCTAGTAACCTATGTCTAATTAGAGCTGTCCACGGTGCTGTCCACTACCCTAGTAACCTATGTCTAATTAGAGCTGTCCACGGTGCTGTCCACTACCCTAGTAACCTATGTCTAATTAGAGCTGTCCACGGTGCTGTCCACTACCCTAGTAACCTATGTCTAATTAGAGCTGTCCACGGTGCTGTCCACTACCCTAGTAACCTATGTCTAATTAGAGCTGTCCACGGTGCTGTCCACTACCCTAGTAACCTATGTCTAATTAGAGCTGTCCACGGTGCTGTCCACTACCCTAGTAACCTATGTCTAATTAGAGCTGTCCACGGTGCTGTCCACTACCCTAGTAACCTATGTCTAATTAGAGCTGTCCACTACCCTAGTAACCTATGTCTAATTAGAGCTGTCCACGGTGCTGTCCACTACCCTAGTAACCTATGTCTAATTAGAGCTGTCCACGGTGCTGTCCACTACCCTAGTAACCTATGTCTAATTAGAGCTGTCCACGGTGCTGTACACTACCCTAGTAACCTATGTCTAATTAGAGCTGTCCACGGTGCTGTCCACTACCCTAGTAACCTATGTCTAATTAGAGCTGTCCACGGTGCTGTCCACTACCCTAGTAACCTATGTCTAATTAGAGCTGTCCACGGTGCTGTCCACTACCCTAGTAACCTATGTCTAATTAGAGCTGTCCACGGTGCTGTCCACTACCCTAGTATAATAATAATATAATATGCCATTTAGCAGACGCTTTTATCCAAAGCGACTTACAGTCATGCGTGCATACATTTTTGTGTATGGGTGGTCCCGGGGATTGAACCCACTACCTTGGCGTTACAAGCGCCGTGCTCTACCAGCTGAGCTACAGAGGACCACTAGTAACCTATGTCTAATTAGAGCTGTCCACGGTGCTGTCCACTACCCTAGTAACCTATGTCTAATTAGAGCTGTCCACGGTGCTGTCCACTACCCTAGTAACCTATGTCTAATTAGAGCTGTCCACGGTGCTGTCCACTACCCTAGTAACCTATGTCTAATTAGAGCTGTCCACGGTGCTGACCACTACCCTAGTAACCTATGTCTAATTAGAGCTGTCCACGGTGCTGTCCACTACCCTAGTAACCTATGTCTAATTAGAGCTGTCCACGGTGCTGTCCACTACCCTAGTAACCTATGTCTAATTAGAGCTGTCCACGGTGCTGTCCACTACCCTAGTAACCTATGTCTAATTAGAGCTGTCCACGGTGCTGTCCACTACCCTAGTAACCTATGTCTAATTAGAGCTGTCCACGGTGCTGTCCACTACCCTAGTAACCTATGTCTAATTAGAGCTGTCCACGGTGCTGTCCACTACCCTAGTAACCTATGTCTAATTAGAGCTGTCCACGGTGCTGTCCACTACCCTAGTAACCTATGTCTAATTAGAGCTGTCCACGGAGCTGTCCACTACCCTAGTAACCTATGTCTAATTAGAGCTGTCCACGGTGCTGTCCACTACCCTAGTAACCTATGTCTAATTAGAGCTGTCCACGGTGCTGTCCACTACCCTAGTAACCTATGTCTAATTAGAGCTGTCCACGGTGCTGTCCACTACCCTAGTAACCTATGTCTAATTAGAGCTGTCCACGGTGCTGTCCACTACCCTAGTAACCTATGTCTAATTAGAGCTGTCCACGGTGCTGTCCACTACCTAATGCTCTGCTTCAAACATGCTTGGAACAAATTCTCTTAAATGTTTATTTTCTCATTAGTGATATAAAAGTCTTACGCACCCTCCTGATGTTTGTCCATGTACATCCACACAGAGCAGTAGGTTGTGATCTGTAACACAACAGGACAACTGATGGAAGCTAGCATGATTCTGGCTGTGGCTGTGAGCTGACTAGCCACCGATGACCGTGAAATACAGAGGACTAAACCAGAAGAGAACTATTAGCCTTAATTGAATATCTGTATTATCGCAACGCAAAGACCATTCTGTGGGGTGATTTTGCATTTTGTCAGTGTCTCCTGATGGCCTCTGCCGTTTTTTTAAATGAAATGACCTACATTTCCTGAAATGAATCTAGGTGGCATCTGGTAGTTTGTCAGCAACGGAGATAGGCTATAGGCCAATCATATAGTTCAAACTATCTATAGACCTATCACATCAATTGCCTTTTTGTATTATCTTGTGTTTTAATGTTTCACAGTGCAGTTGTTGAGACGTCAGCATTCAAGGGACATTAAGGAATCTGATTGCAGACCAGGGTAACTACAATTTACAGCTGTGGAAAGAATTAAGAGACCACTGCAAATGTTTCTTAAATCATCATCTCTACATGTATGACAGCCATTCCATTCCAGTATCTGTTGAATTCCAACACAGGCACACCTCATTCTACTGAATTGGGTACTGATTAGGTGATCACATGAACCAAATCTTATTTAACGAGGAAAAGTATATAAACCACTGCTGTGGTCATCACGTTCCTCTTGCAATAGGACCAGCTGGATGGCAAAAACAGTGCTAATAGTACCTCAAAAGTAATATTAATAAAAAAAATAACTATTGACCATGCCAAAAGAGTTGAAAAGGAAAGTTTTGAGTGAGGAAAAGAAGGGTTCAATTCTGGCTTTACTGGCAGAGGGATACAGTGAGCGTCAGGTTGCTTCCATCCTTAAAATTTCAAAGACGGCGGTTCATAAGAACAAGGTCAAGCAGCAGACATTGGGGACAACACAGCTACAGACCGGCAGAGGGCGAAAACGAGACTCTACTGACCGGGATGACCGCCAACTCATTAGAATGTCACTCAACAACCGTAGGATGACATCAATTGACCTACAAAAAGAATGGCAAACGGCAGCTGGGGTGAAGTGCACGGCGAGGACGATTCGAAATAGGCTCCTAGGGGCAGAGCTGAAGTCGTGCAAAGCTAGAAAAAAGCCCTTCATCAATGAGAAGCAAAGAAGAGCCAGGCTGAGGTTTGCAAAATACAATAAGGATTGGACCGTAGAGGACTGAAGTAAGGTAATCTTCTCTGATGAGTCCAATATTCAGCTTTGCCCAACACCTGGTCGTCTAATGGTTAGACGGAGACCTGGAGAGGCCTACAAGCCACAGTGTCTCGCACCCACTGTGAAATTTGGTGGAGGATCGGTGATGATCTGGGGGTGCTTCAGCAAGGCTGGAATCGGGCAGATTTGTCTTTGTGAAGGACGCATGAATCAAGTACAAGGTTGTCCTGGAAGAAAACTTGCTTCCTTTTGCTCTGACATTGTTCCCCAACTTTGAGGGTTGTTTTTTCCAGCAGGACAATGTGCCATGCCACACAGCCAGGTCAATCAAGGTGTGGATGGAGGACCACCAGATCAAGACCCTGTCATGGCCAGCCCAATCTCCAGACCTGAACCCCATTGAAAACTTCTGGAATGTGATCAAGAGGAAGATGGATGGTCACAAGCCATCAAACAAAGCCGAGCTGCTTGAATTCTTGCGCCAGGAGTGGCATAAAGTCACCCAACATCAATGTGAAAGACTGGTGGAGAGCATGCCAAGGCGCATGAAAGCTGTGATTGAAAATCAGGGTTATTCCACCAAATATTGATTTCTGAACTCTTCCTAAGTTAAAACATTACTATTGTGTTGTTTAAAAATGAACATGAACTTATTTTCTTTGCATTATTCGAGGTCTGACAACACTGCATCTTTTTTGTTATTTTGACCAGTTGTCATTTTCTGCAAATAAATGCTCTAAATTACAATATTTTTATTTGGAATTTGGGAGAAATGTTGTCAGTAGTTTATAGAATAAAACAAAAATGTTATTTATACCCAAACACATACCTATAAATAGTAAAACCAGAGAAACTGATAATTTTGCAGTGGTCTCTTAATTTTTTCCGCAGCTGTATATAGCCCTACAGTGGGGAGAACAAGTATTTGATACACTGCCGATTTTGCAGGTTTTCCTACTTACAAAGCGTGTAGAGGTCTGTAATTTTTATCATAGGTACACTTCAACTGTGAGAGACGGAATCTAAAACAAAAATCCAGAAAATCACATTGTATGATTTTTAAGTAATTCATTTGCATTTTATTGCATGACATAAGTATTTGATACATCAGAAAAGCAGAACTTAATATTTGGTACAGAAACCTTTGTTTGCAATTACAGAGATCATACGTTTCCTGTAGGTCTTGACCAGGTTTGCACACACTGCAGCAGGGATTTTGGCCCACTCCTCCATACAGACCTTCTCCAGATCCTTCAGGTTTCGGGGCTGTCGCTGGGCAATACAGACTTTCAGCTCCCTCCAAAGATGTTCTATTGGGCTCAGGTCTGGAGACTGGCTAGGCCACTCCAGGACCTTGAGATGCCTCTTACGGAGCCACTCCTTAGTTGCCCTGGCTGTGTGTTTCGGGTCGTTGTCATGCTGGAAGACCCAGCCACGACCCATCTTCAATGCTCTTACTGAGGGAAGGAGGTTGTTGGCCAAGATCTCGCGATACATGGCCCCATCCATCCTCCCCTCAATACGGTGCAGTCGTCCTGTCCCCTTTGCAGAAAAGCATCCCCAAAGAATGATGTTTCCACCTCCATGCTTCACGGTTGGGATGGTGTTCTTGGGGTTGTACTCATCCTTCTTCTTCCTCCAAACACGGCGAGTGGAGTTTAGACCAAAAGGCTATATTTTTGTCTCATCAGACCACATGACCTTCTCCCATTCCTCCTCTGGATCATCCAGATGGTCATTGGCAAACTTCAGACGGGCCTGGACATGCGCTGGCTTGAGCAGGGGGACCTTGCGTGCGCTGCAGGATTTTAATCCATGACGGCGTAGTGTGTTACTAATGGTTTTCTTTGAGACTGTGGTCCCAGCTCTCTTCAGGTCATTGACCAGGTCCTGCCGTGTAGTTCTGGGCTGATCCCTCACCTTCCTCATTATCATTGATGCCCCACGAGGTGAGATCTTGCATGGAGCCCCAGACCGAGGGTGATTGAACGTCATCTTGAACTTCTTCCATTTTCTAATAATTGCGCCAACAGTTGTTGCCTTCTCACCAAGCTGCTTGCCTATTGTCCTGTAGCCTACAATTTTATCCCTGATGTCCTTACACAGCTCTCTGGTCTTGGCCATTGTGGAGAAGTTGGAGTCTGTTTGATTGAGTGTGTGGACAGGTGTCTTTTATACAGGTAACGAGTTCAAACAGGTGCAGTTAATACAGGTAATGAGTGGAGAACAGGAGGGCTTCTTAAAGAAAAACGAACAGGTCTGTGAGAGCCGGAATTCTTACTGGTTGGTAGGTGATCAAATACTTATGTCATGCAATAAAATGCAAATTAATTACTTAAAAATCATACAAATGCCACTGTCTCATCAGGTGTCAGAGCAGTTTAGCACAGAATCCAACATGGTTTCACTCTGAATAGGTAATGTAGTAGTTGAACAAGGAGACACTGTTAGACAGGAGGTAATGTAGTAGTTAAACAAGGAGGCACTGTTAGACAGGAGGTAATGTAGTAGTTGAACAAGAAGGCACTGTTAGACAGGAGGTCATGTAGTAGTCGAACAAGGATACACTGTTAGACAGGAGGTAATGTAGTAGTTGAACAAGAAGGCACTGTTAGACAGGAGGTAATGTAGTAGTTGAACAAGGAGGCACTGTATAATGCAACATTATAAAAGGCATAATTTGAGTTGAAATGAGTTGTTGGGGGGAATGTGATGACAAAGTCTTGTATGTATTTAGAATGCTAATGAGGAGGGGTGAGCCAGGAAGGACCTGTGAGGCATATAAAGCACACACACACACACACGCACACGCGCACACACACACACACACACACACACACACACACACACACACGGCCTGTGAGGCATATAAACCACACACACACACTCACACGCACACGCACACACACACACACGCACACGCACACGCACGCACACACACACACACACGCGGCCTGTGAGGCATAGAAAAGCCACCTCTGCTCTGCATCTCTCCTCCTCCTCCTCGGACGGGGAATTAGCAAGCCAAATGTAGAGGAAACCAAATGTGCTCATTCTGAATTTGGGACGCAGGGGCAGAAGAGAAGAGAATAGAGGAGAAGAGATCTGCATTGCGGTCAATTGAAGCTGCAGCCCTAGGGTCAGTTAATAGACAGGGAGCATCTTTATTAACATCTCTGACCCTACCTGAACACTGGCCTAGGATCAGATCACCTGGAATGACACCTAGGCTACACTTCACCTTGACTAGTGTTATAGTCCTGGGGATTCAGAGTCATTGTTTTTTTTTTCTCTCCAGGGAACATCTACCATCACTTCTGGTCATTTGAACTGATGCTTTTGGAAGGCAAATACTGATGATTTTAAGGATTTTGGAAGCCAAGGCAAGGCTGGTTACTTACGATATCATGGATTTGTCTTAGGTCTCGTATAGATGTTTTCTTTCTCTGTGATTGGATAAAGTCAGCTTTTGATACACCAATTATCAGCCAGTATAATAACTAATGACTGTTCTGTATCTGCTTCCTGCCCTGAACGGTCATATCCTCCATCTCTTCATCACTCTTCACACTTCTAACATTAATAAGGAACTAATAAATCATTTGGTTGCTAACTAACAGGTTTGACATATAATTGCTTATTCATTCTTCCTCAATTTATCTACTCCAATTTGAGCACAAAAGCTCATCGCTAATTAAAACTAAGAGCGTCTGCTAAATGACGTAAATGTAAATGTATTTGTTTCCTTGTGATTACAAATCAGAATGCTACATCTCCAATTTATGTATTTTCGTCAATATGTACTATTTCAAAGTTTGGTACTGACTGTCAGTCAGTCAGTCAGCCAGTCAGTCAGTCAGCCAGTCAGTCAGTCAGTCAGTCAGTCAGTCAGTCAGTCAGTCAGTCAGCCAGTCAGTCAGCCAGTCAGTCAGTCAGTCAGTCAGTCAGTCAGTCAGTCTCCCCACTGCTGTGACCACCTCCCTAGTCCCTTCTCTGTTGTTCAGTCAGTCAGTCAGTCAGTCAGCCAGTCAGTCAGTCAGTCAGCCAGCCAGCCAGCCAGCCAGCCAGTCAGCCAGCCAGCCAGCCAGCCAGTCAGCCAGTCAGTCAGTCAGTCAGTCTCCCCACTGCTGTGTCCACTTCCCTAGTCCCTCCTCTAGAGATCAGACAAGCCCTAACATATGACCAGAGAGAGATGGAAGGAGAGTTGGGACCATAAAGCTGTTGTCATGTTGTAACTCGTGGTAGTGTATTAGCAGGAGCTACATTACAGTGATCAGAGGCCTGTCTGTCCTCTGTTCCTCTGGGGGATCCATGTCTGATGGCTGCGTCCCAAAGGCCTGTCTGTCCTCTGTTCCTCTGGGGGATCCATGTCTGATGGCTGCGTCCCAGTGGCCTGTCTGTCCTCTGTTCCTCTGGGGGATCCATGTCTGATGGCTGCGTCCCAGAGGCCTGTCTGTCCTCTGTTCCTCTGGGGGATCCATGTCTGATGGCTGCGTCCCAAAGGCCTGTCTGTCCTCTGTTCCTCTGGGGGATCCATGTCTGTCCTCTGTTCCTCTGGGGGATCCATGTCTGATGGCTGCGTCCCAGAGGCCTGTCTGTCCTCTGTTCCTCTGGGGGATCCATGTCTGATGGCTGCGTCCCAAAGGCCTGTCTGTCCTCTGCTCCTCTGGGGGATCCATGTCTGATGGCTGCGTCCCAACTGACACCCTATTCAGTGTGGTGAACTGAATAGGGAATACAGTGCCATTTGGGAGGAAGGCCGAAGCACCACTAAGAGGGATGATGAGGCATGATATGAACAGATCGATCTTAGACAACAGTGAGAGGACTGACTGGAGGGCAGTGTGATGTATCATATTATCTATGCTGGTGTATGTGCTGCATCATTTGATGTTGGTGGAACTAAAGTGTGTGTGTGTGTGTGTGTGTGTGTGTGTGTGTGTGTGTGTGTGTGTGTGTGTGTGTGTGTGTGTGTGTGTGTGTGTGTGTGTCCATACCTCAATGAGATTCACTGAGTCAGCCAGGCCTCATAGGATACATAGAATGCTTGCTCTGCTAGGAGCCTTTTATACTTTAATATTTATGTGAATTCATGAAGCAGCATGTACTCACTGATTTAGCTGGAAATGGAAGTCATGTACTGTGTAGTCACTGGTTTACCTGTAAATGGAAGTCATGTACTGTGTAGTCACTGATTTACCTGGAGCTACTACAGACACTGGCTTTAGCGGGGAGACTGGGAGAGGAGTCTGGTCCTACCCCAGACACTGGCTTTAGCGGGGAGACTGGGAGAGGAGTCTGGTGCTACTACAGACACTGGCTTTAGCGGGGAGACTGGGAGAGGAGTCTGGTCCTACCCCAGACACTGGCTTTAGTGGGGAGACTGGGAGAGGAGTCTGGTCCTACCCCAGACACTGGCTTTAGCAGGGAGACTGGGAGAGGAGTCTGGTCCTACCCCAGACACTGGCTTTAGCGGGGAGACTGGGAGAGGAGTCTGGTCCTACCCCAGACACTGGCTTTAGCAGGGAGACTGGGAGAGGAGTCTGGTCCTACCCCAGACACTGGCTTTAGCGGGGAGACTGGGAGAGGAGTCTGGTCCTACCCCAGACACTGGCTTTAGCGGGGAGACTGGGAGAGGAGTCTGGTCCTACCCCAGACACTGGCTTTAGCAGGGAGACTGGGAGAGGAGTCTGGTCCTACCCCAGACACTGGCTTTAGCGGGGAGACTGGGAGATGAGTCTGGTCCTACCCCAGACACTGGCTTTAGTGGGGAGACTGGGAGAGGAGTCTGGTCCTACCCCAGACACTGGCTTTAGCAGGGAGACTGGGAGAGGAGTCTGGTCCTACCCCAGACACTGGCTTTAGCAGGGAGACTGGGAGAGGAGTCTGGTCCTACCCCAGACACTGGCTTTAGTTGGGAGACTGGGAGAGGAGTCTGGTCCTACCCCAGACACTGGCTTTAGTGGGGAGACTGGGAGAGGAGTCTGGTCCTACCCCAGACACTGGCTTTAGTGGGGAGACTGGGAGTGGAGTCTGGTCCTACTCCAGACACTGGCTTTAGTGGGGAGACTGGGAGTGGAGTCTGGTCCTACTCCAGACACTGGCTTTAGTGGGGAGACTGGGAGAGGAGTCTGGTCCTACCCCAGACACTGGCTTTAACGGGGAGACTGGGAGAGGAGTCTGGTCCTACTCTAAACACTGGCTTTAGTGGGGAGA
Organism: Coregonus ussuriensis; assembly: GCA_031479575.1. Classification (NCBI taxonomy): domain Eukaryota; kingdom Metazoa; phylum Chordata; class Actinopteri; order Salmoniformes; family Salmonidae; genus Coregonus; species Coregonus ussuriensis. Next base: position 3,010,520 of record CM062500.1, on the reverse strand, counting down.
CTGGGAGAGGAGTCTGGTCCTACCCCAGACACTGGCTTTAGCAGGGAGACTGGGAGAGGAGTCTGGTCCTACCCCAGACATTGGCTTTAACGGGGAGACTGGGAGTGGAGTCTGGTCTGTGATTGAAAACTGGTGTGATAGTTTCATCGATTCCCTGTGAGAGACAGCGCCAGATCAGAATGGTTCTAATTAGAGCTGTCCATGGTGCTGTCCACTACCCTAGTAACATATGTCTAATTAGAGCTGTCCACGGTGCTGTCCACTACCCTAGTAACCTATGTCTAATTAGAGCTGTCCAAGGTGCTGTCCACTACCCTAGTAACCTATGTCTAATTAGAGCTGTCCATGGTGCTGTCCACTACCCTAGTAACCTATGTCTAATTAGAGCTGTCCACGGTGCTGTCCACTACCCTAGTAACCTATGTCTAATTAGAGCTGTCCACGGTGCTGTCCACTACCCTAGTAACCTATGTCTAATTAGAGGTGTTTACGGTGCTGTCCACTACCCTAGTAACCTATGTCTAATTAGAGCTGTCCACGGTGCTGTCCACTACCCTAGTAACCTATGTCTAATTAGAGCTGTCCACGGTGCTGTCCACTACCCTAGTAACCTATGTCTAATTAGAGCTGTCCACGGTGCTGTCCACTACCCTAGTAACCTATGTCTAATTAGAGCTGTCCACGGTGCTGTCCACTACCCTAGTAACCTATGTCTAATTAGAGCTGTCCACGGTGCTGTCCACTACCCTAGTAACCTATGTCTAATTAGAGCTGTCCACGGTGCTGTCCACTACCCTAGTAACCTATGTCTAATTAGAGCTGTCCACGGTGCTGTCCACTACCCTAGTAACCTATGTCTAATTAGAGCTGTCCACGGTGCTGTCCACTACCCTAGTAACCTATGTCTAATTAGAGCTGTCCACGGTGCTGTCCACTACCCTAGTAACCTATGTCTAATTAGAGCTGTCCACGGTGCTGTCCACTACCCTAGTAACCTATGTCTAATTAGAGCTGTCCACGGTGCTGTCCACTACCCTAGTAACCTATGTCTAATTAGAGCTGTCCACGGTGCTGTCCACTACCCTAGTAACCTATGTCTAATTAGAGCTGTCCACGGTGCTGTCCACTACCCTAGTAACCTATGTCTAATTAGAGCTGTCCACGGTGCTGTCCACTACCCTAGTAACCTATGTCTAATTAGAGCTGTCCACGGTGCTGTCCACTACCCTAGTAACCTATGTCTAATTAGAGCTGTCCACGGTGCTGTACACTACCTACTGCTCTACTTTGAACATGCTTGGAACAAATTCTCTTAAATGTTTATTTTACATTAACATTTGACATTTTAGTCATTTACATTTACATTTACATTTTAGTCATTTAGCAGACGCTCTTAACCAGAGCGACTTACAGGAGCAATTAGGGTTAAGTGCCTTGCTCAAGGGCACATTAACGTCATTTAGCAGACGCTCTTAGCCAGAGCGACTCACAAATTGGTGCGTTCACCCTATAGCCAGTAGGATAACCACTTTACAATTTGGGGGGGGGGGGGGGGGGGGGGGGTTAGAAGGAATACTTTAGCCTATCCCAGGTATTCCTTAAAGAGGTGGGGTTTCAAATGTCTCCGGAAGGTGGTGAGTGACTCCGCTGTCCTGGCGTCGTGAGGGAGCTTGTTCCACCATTGGGGTGCCAGAGCAGCGAACAGTTTTGACTGGGCTGAGCGGGAGGTGTGCTTCCGCAGAGGAAGGGGAGCCAGCAGGCCAGAGGTGGATGAACGCAATGTCCTCGTTTGGGTGTAGGGACTGATCAGAGCCTGAAGGTACAGGGGTGCCGTTCCCCTCACTGCTCCAAAGGCAAGCACCATGGTCTTGTAGCGGATGCGAGCTTCAATTGGAAGCCAGTGGAGTGTGCGGAGGAGGGGGGTGACGTGAGAGAACTTGGGAAGGTTGAACACCAGACGGGCTGCGGCATTCTGGATGAGTTGTAGGGGTTTAATGGCACAGGCAGGGAGCCCAGCCAACAGCGAGTTGCAGTAGTCCAGACGGGAGATGACAAGTGCCTGGACCAGGACCTGCGCCGCTTCCTGTGTAAGGCAGGGTCGCACTCTCCGAATGTTGTAGAGCATGAACCTGCAGGAGCGGGTCACCGCCTTGATGTTGGCGGAGAACGACAGGGTGTTGTCCAGGGTCACGCCTAGGCTCTTCGCACTCTGGGAGGAGGACACAGCGGAGTTGTCTACCGTGATGGCGAGATCATGGAACGGGCAGTCCTTCCCCGGGAGGAAGAGCAGCTCCGTCTTGCCAGGGTTCAGCTTGAGGTGGTGATCCGTCATCCATACTGATATGTCTGCCAGACATGCAGAGATGCGATTCGCCACCTGGTTATCAGAAGGGGGAAAGGAGAAGATTAGTTGTGTATCGTCAGCGTAGCAATGATAGGAAAGGCCATGTGAGGATATGACAGAGCCAAGTGACTTGGTGTATAGGGAGAAAAGGAGAGGGCCCAAAACCGATCCCTGGGGGACACCAGTGGTGAGAGCACGTGGTGCGGAGACAGCTTCCCGCCACGCCACTTGGTAGGAGCGACCGGTCAGGTAGGACGCAATCCAGGAGTGAGCCGCGCCGGAGATGCCCATTTCGGAGAGGGTGGAGAGGAGGATCTGATGGTTCACAGTATCAAAGGCAGCAGACAGGTCTAGAAGGACAAGAGCAGAGGAGAGAGAGTTAGCTTTAGCAGTGCGGAGAGTCTCTGTGACACAGAGAAGAGCAGTCTCAGTTGAATGACCAGTCCTGAAACCTGATTGGTTTGGATCAAGAAGGTCATTCTGAGAGAGATAGCAAGAGAGTTGGCTAAAGACGGCACGCTCAATAGTTTTGGAAAGAAAAGAAAGAAGGGATACTGGTCTGTAGTTGTTGACATTGTTGACATCATTTAGCAGACGCTCTTATCCAGAGCGACTTACAGTTAGTGAATACATATTTTTTTATACTGGCCCCCCGTGGGAATCAAACCCACAACCCTGGCGTTGCAAACGCCATGCTCTACTAACTGAGCTACATCCCTGCCGGCCATTCCCTCCCCTACCCTGGACGACGCTGGGCCAATTGTGCGCCGCCCATGAGTCTCCCGGTCGCGGCCGGCTGCGACAGAGCCTGGATTCGAACCAGGATCTCTAGTGGCACAGTTAGCACCACTCATTAGTGATATAAAAGTCTTACGCACCCTCCTGATGTTTGTCCATGTACATCCACACAGAGCAGTAGGTTGTGATCTGTAACACAACAGGACAACTGATGGAAGCTAGCATGATTCTGGCTGTGGCTGTGAGCTGACTAGCCACCGATGACCGTGAAATACAGAGGACTAAACCAGAAGAGAAGTATTAGCCTTAATTGAATATCTGAATTATCGCAACGCAAAGACCATTCTGTGGGGTGATTTTGCATTTTGTCAGTGTCTCCTGATGGCCTCTGCCGTTTAAAAAAAATGAAATGACCTACATTTCCTGAAATGAATCTAGGTGGCATCTGTAGTTTGTCAGCAACGGAGATAGGCTATAGGCCAATCATATAGTTTCAAACTATCTATAGACCTATCACATCAATTGCCTTTTTGTATTATCTTGTGTTTTAATGTTTCACAGTGCAGTTGTTGAGACGTCAGCATTCAAGGGACATTAAGGAATCTGATTGCAGACCAGGGTAACTACAATTTACAGCTGTGGAAAGAATTAAGAGACCACTGCAAATGTTTCTTAAATCATCATCTCTACATGTATGACAGCCATTCCATTCCAGTATCTGTTGAATTCCAACACAGGCACACCTCATTCTACTGAATTAGGTACTGATTAGGTGATCACATGAACCAAATCTTATTTAACGAGGAAAAGTATAAAAACCACTGCTGTGGTCATCACTATCCTCTTGCAATAGGACCAGCTGGATGGCAAAAACAGTGCTAATAGTACCTCAAAAGTAATATTAATCAAAAAAGAACTATTGACCATGCCAAAAGAGTTGAAAAGGAAAGTTTTGAGTGAGGAAAAGAAGGGTTCAATTCTGGCTTTACTGGCAGAGGGATACAGTGAGCGTCAGGTTGCTTCCATCCTTAAAATTTCAAAGACGGTGGTTCATAAGAACAAGGTCAAGCAGCAGACATTGGGGACAACAAAGCTACAGACCGGCAGAGGGCGAAAACGAGACTCTACTGACCGGGATGACCGCCAACTCATTAGAATGTCACTCAACAACCGTAGGATGACATCAATTGACCTACAAAAAGAATGGCAAACGGCAGCTGGGGTGAAGTGCACGGCGAGGACGATTCGAAATAGGCTCCTAGGGGCAGAGCTGAAGTCGTGCAAAGCTAGAAAAAAGCCCTTCATCAATGAGAAGCAAAGAAGAGCCAGGCTGAGGTTTGCAAAATACAATAAGGATTGGACCGTAGAGGACTGAAGTAAGGTAATCTTCTCTGATGAGTCCAATATTCAGCTTTGCCCAACACCTGGTAGTCTAATGGTTAGACGGAGACCTGGAGAGGCCTACAAGCCACAGTGTCTCGCACCCACTGTGAAATTTGGTGGAGGATCGGTGATGATCTGGGGGTGCTTCAGCAAGGCTGGAATCGGGCAGATTTGTCTTTGTGAAGGACGCATGAATCAAGTACAAGGTTGTCCTGGAAGAAAACTTGCTTCCTTTTGCTCTGACATTGTTCCCCAACTTTGAGGGTTGTTTTTTCCAGCAGGACAATGTGCCATGCCACACAGCCAGGTCAATCAAGGTGTGGATGGAGGACCACCAGATCAAGACCCTGTCATGGCCAGCCCAATCTCCAGACCTGAACCCCATTGAAAACTTCTGGAATGTGATCAAGAGGAAGATGGATGGTCACAAGCCATCAAACAAAGCCGAGCTGCTTGAATTCTTGCGCCAGGAGTGGCATAAAGTCACCCAACATCAATGTGAAAGACTGGTGGAGAGCATGCCAAGGCGCATGAAAGCTGTGATTGAAAATCAGGGTTATTCCACCAAATATTGATTTCTGAACTCTTCCTAAGTTAAAACATTACTATTGTGTTGTTTAAAAATGAACATGAACTTATTTTCTTTGCATTATTCGAGGTCTGACAACACTGCATCTTTTTTGTTATTTTGACCAGTTGTCATTTTCTGCAAATAAATGCTCTAAATTACAATATTTTTATTTGGAATTTGGGAGAAATGTTGTCAGTAGTTTATAGAATAAAACAAAAATGTTATTTATACCCAAACACATACCTATAAATAGTAAAACCAGAGAAACTGATAATTTTGCAGTGGTCTCTTAATTTTTTCCGCAGCTGTATATAGCCCTACAGTGGGGAGAACAAGTATTTGATACACTGCCGATTTTGCAGGTTTTCCTACTTACAAAGCGTGTAGAGGTCTGTAATTTTTATCATAGGTACACTTCAACTGTGAGAGACGGAATCTAAAACAAAAATCCAGAAAATCACATTGTATGATTTTTAAGTAATTCATTTGCATTTTATTGCATGACATAAGTATTTGATACATCAGGAAAGCAGAACTTAATATTTGGTACAGAAACCTTTGTTTGCAATTACAGAGATCATACGTTTCCTGTAGGTCTTGACCAGGTTTGCACACACTGCAGCAGGGATTTTGGCCCACTCTTCCATACAGACCTTCTCCAGATCCTTCAGGTTTCGGGGCTGTCGCTGGGCAATACAGACTTTCAGCTCCCTCCAAAGATGTTCTATTGGGTTCAGGTCTGGAGACTGGCTAGGCCACTCCAGGACCTTGAGATGCCTCTTACGGAGCCACTCCTTAGTTGCCCTGGCTGTGTGTTTCGGGTCGTTGTCATGCTGGAAGACCCAGCCACGACCCATCTTCAATGCTCTTACTGAGGGAAGGAGGTTGTTGGCCAAGATCTCGCGATACATGGCCCCATCCATCCTCCCCTCAATACGGTGCAGTCGTCCTGTCCCCTTTGCAGAAAAGCATCCCCAAAGAATGATGTTTCCACCTCCATGCTTCACGGTTGGGATGGTGTTCTTGGGGTTGTACTCATCCTTCTTCTTCCTCCAAACACGGCGAGTGGAGTTTAGACCAAAAAGCTATATTTTTGTCTCATCAGACCACATGACCTTCTCCCATTCCTCCTCTGGATCATCCAGATGGTCATTGGCAAACTTCAGACGGGCCTGGACATGCGCTGGCTTGAGCAAGGGGACCTTGCGTGCGCTGCAGGATTTTAATCCATGACGGCGTAGTGTGTTACTAATGGTTTTCTTTGAGACTGTGGTCCCAGCTCTCTTCAGGTCATTGACCAGGTCCTGCCGTGTAGTTCTGGGCTGATCCCTCACCTTCCTCATTATCATTGATGCCCCACGAGGTGAGATCTTGCATGGAGCCCCAGACCGAGGGTGATTGAACGTCATCTTGAACTTCTTCCATTTTCTAATAATTGCGCCAACAGTTGTTGCCTTCTCACCAAGCTGCTTGCCTATTGTCCTGTAGCCTACAATTTTATCCCTGATGTCCTTACACAGCTCTCTGGTCTTGGCCATTGTGGAGAAGTTGGAGTCTGTTTGATTGAGTGTGTGGACAGGTGTCTTTTATACAGGTAACGAGTTCAAACAGGTGCAGTTAATACAGGTAATGAGTGGAGAACAGGAGGGCTTCTTAAAGAAAAACGAACAGGTCTGTGAGAGCCGGAATTCTTACTGGTTGGTAGGTGATCAAATACTTATGTCATGCAATAAAATGCAAATTAATTACTTAAAAATCATACAAATGCCACTGTCTCATCAGGTGTCAGAGCAGTTTAGCACAGAATCCAACATGGTTTCACTCTGAATAGGTAATGTAGTAGTTGAACAAGGAGACACTGTTAGACAGGAGGTAATGTAGTAGTTAAACAAGGAGGCACTGTTAGACAGGAGGTAATGTAGTAGTTGAACAAGAAGGCACTGTTAGACAAGAGGTAATGTAGTAGTTGAACAAGAAGGCACTGTTAGACAGGAGGTAATGTAGTAGTTGAACAAGGAGGCACTGTATAATGCAACATTATAAAAGGCATAATTTGAGTTGAAATGAGTTGTTGGGGGGAATGTGATGACAAAGTCTTGTATGTATTTAGAATGCTAATGAGGAGGGGTGAGCCAGGAAGGACCTGTGAGGCATATAAAGCACACACACACGCACACACACACACACACGCACACACACGCACACGCACACACACACACACACCACACACACACACACACACGGCCTGTGAGGCATATAAACCACACACACACACTCACACGCACACGCACACACACACACACACGCACACACACACGCACGCACACACACACACACACACGGCCTGTGAGGCATAGAAAAGCCACCTCTGCTCTGCATCTCTCCTCCTCCTCCTCGGACGGGGAATTAGCAAGCCAAATGTAGAGGAAACCAAATGTGCTCATTCTGAATTTGGGACGCAGGGGCAGAAGAGAAGAGAATAGAGGAGAAGAGATCTGCATTGCGGTCAATTGAAGCTGCAGCCCTAGGGTCAGTTAATAGACAGGGAGCAGCTTTATTAACATCTCTGACCCTACCTGAACACTGGCCTAGGATCAGATCACCTGGAATGACACCTAGGCTACACTTCACCTTGACTAGTGTTATAGTCCTGGGGATTCAGAGTCATTGTTTTTTTTTTCTCTCCAGGGGACATCTACCATCACTTCTGGTCATTTGAACTGATGCTTTTGGAAGGCAAATACTGATGATTTTAAGGATTTTGGAAGCCAAGGCAAGGCTGGTTACTTACGATATCATGGATTTGTCTTAGGTCTCGTATAGATGTTTTCTTTCTCTGTGATTGGATAAAGTCAGCTTTTGATACACCAATTATCAGCCAGTATAATAACTAATGACTGTTCTGTATCTGCTTCCTGCCCTGAACGGTCATATCCTCCATCTCTTCATCACTCTTCACACTTCTAACATTAATAAGGAACTAATAAATCATTTGGTTGCTAACTAACAGGTTTGACATATAATTGCTTATTCATTCTTCCTCAATTTATCTACTCCAATTTGAGCACAAAAGCTCATCGCTAATTAAAACTAAGAGCGTCTGCTAAATGACGTAAATGTAAATGTATTTGTTTCCTTGTGATTACAAATCAGAATGCTACATCTCCAATTTATGTATTTTCGTCAATATGTACTATTTCAAAGTTTGGTACTGTTGGATGCTTGTGTCTTTAATGGTGTTCAGTCAGTCAGTCAGTCAGTCTCCCCACTGCTGTGACCACCTCCCTAGTCCCTTCTCTGGTGTTCAGTCAGTCAGTCAGTCAGTCAGTCAGCCAGCCAGCCAGTCAGTCAGTCAGCCAGCCAGCCAGCCAGTCAGTCAGTCAGTCAGTCAGCCAGCCAGCCAGTCAGTCAGTCAGTCAGTCAGTCAGTCAGTCAGCCAGCCAGCCAGTCAGTCAGTCAGCCAGTCAGTCAGCCAGCCAGCCAGCCAGCCAGCCAGCCAGTCAGTCAGTCAGCCAGCCAGTCAGTCAGCCAGCCAGCCAGTCAGTCAGTCAGTCAGTCAGTCAGTCAGTCAGCCAGTCAGTCAGTCAGTCAGTCAGTCAGTCAGTCAGTCAGCCAGCCAGTCAGTCAGTCAGTCAGTCAGCCAGCCAGTCAGTCAGTCAGTCAGTCAGTCAGTCAGTCAGTCAGTCAGTCTCCCCACTGCTGTGTCCACTTCCCTAGTCCCTCCTCTAGAGATCAGACAAGCCCTAACATATGACCAGAGAGAGATGGAAGGAGAGTTGGGACCATAAAGCTGTTGTCATGTTGTAACTCGTGGTAGTGTATTAGCAGGAGCTACATTACAGTGATCAGAGGCCTGTCTGTCCTCTGTTCCTCTGGGGGATCCATGTCTGATGGCTGCGTCCCAGAGGCCTGTCTGTCCTCTGTTCCTCTGGGGGATCCATGTCTGATGGCTGCGTCCCAGAGGCCTGTCTGTCCTCTGTTCCTCTGGGGGATCCATGTCTGATGGCTGCGTCCCAGAGGCCTGTCTGTCCTCTGTTCCTCTGGGGGATCCATGTCTGATGGCTGCGTCCCAGAGGCCTGTCTGTCCTCTGTTCCTCTGGGGGATCCATGTCTGTCCTCTGTTCCTCTGGGGGATCCATGTCTGATGGCTGCGTCCCAGAGGCCTGTCTGTCCTCTGTTCCTCTGGGGGATCCATGTCTGATGGCTGCGTCCCAGAGGCCTGTCTGTCCTCTGTTCCTCTGGGGGATCCATGTCTGATGGCTGCGTCCCAGAGGCCTGTCTGTCCTCTGTTCCTCTGGGGGATCCATGTCTGATGGCTGCATCCCAACTGACACCCTATACAGTGTGGTGAACTGAATAGGGAATACAGTGCCATTTGGGAGGAAGGCCGAAGCACCACTAAGAGGGATGATGAGGCATGATATGAACAGATCGATCTTAGACAACAGTGAGAGGACTGACTGGAGGGCAGTGTGATGTATCATATTATCTATGCTGGTGTATGTGCTGCATCATTTGATGTTGGTGGAACTAAAGTGTGTGTGTGTGTGTGTGTGTGTGTGTGTGTGTGTGTGTGTGTGTGTGTGTGTGTGTGTGTGTGTGTGTGTGTGTGTGTGTGTGTGTGTGTGTGTGTGTGTGTGTGTGTGTGTGTGTCCATACCTCAATGAGATTCACTGAGTCAGCCAGGCCTCATAGGATACATAGAATGCTTGCTCTGCTAGGAGCCTTTTATACTTTAATATTTATGTGAATTCATGAAGCAGCATGTACTCACTGATTTAGCTGGAAATGGAAGTCATGTACTGTGTAGTCACTGGTTTACCTGTAAATGGAAGTCATGTACTGTGTAGTCACTGATTTACCTGGAAATCATGTACTGTGTAGTCACTGATTTACCTGGAAATGGAAGTCATGTACTGTGTAGTCACTGATTTAGCTGGAAATGGAAGTAATGTACTGTGCAGTCACTGATTTACCTGTAAATGGAAGTCATGTACTTTGTAGTTACTGATTTAGCTGTAAATGGAAGTCATGTACTGTGTAGTCACTGATTCAGCTGGAAATGGAAGTCATGTACTTTGTAGTCTCTAATTTAGCTGGAAGTCATGTACTGTGTAGTCACTGATTTAGCTGGAAGTCATGTACTTTGTAGTCTCTAATTTAGCTGGAAGTCATGTACTGTGTAGTCACTGAGTGTGTTTGTCTGTGTATGTCTGTCTGAGTGATGGCTATGTAAGCGTATGATGGCTGTGATTTGTGTGTGTAACGTTTCATCATGATGTGTGTGTGACAGCAGTGTGTGTGGTCTCAGTTGGGTGGCTCTGGAAGGGTTTTGTTGACAGCCTTTCCTGTTGATTGGCAGCTCAGCAACAGAGAAATAGCTGCCAGGAGCTGGAGTCTAATGTGTGTATGTGTGACACTGTGTGTGTGCACGCTCGCTGTGTGTGTGTGTGTGTGTGTGTGCATGCTCGCTGTGTGTGTGTGTGACGGGGGTCTGGTTCAATAACAGATGGCGTATGATTGACTGGCCCTTTTTAAACAGAGTAGAACACCAGCAGAAATCTACAGACTTCACAGCAGACCACTGTTCTACAGACTCAAACAGCAGACCACTGTTCTACAGACTTCACAGCAGACCACTGTTCTACAGACTTCACAGCAGACCACTGTTCTACAGACTTCACAGCAGACCACTGTTCTACAGACTTCACAGCAGACCACTGTTCTACAGACTTCACAGCAGACCACTGTTCTACAGACTTCACAGCAGACCACTGTTCTACAGACTCAAACAGCAGACCACTGTTCTACAGACTCAAACAGCAGACCACTGTTCTACAGACTTCACAGCAGACCACTGTTCTACAGACTCAAACAGCAGACCACTGTTCTACAGACTCAAACAGCAGACCACTGTTCTACAGACTCAAACAGCAGACCACTGTTCTACAGACTCAAACAGCAGACCACTGTTCTACAGACTTCACAGCAGACCACTGTTCTACAGACTCAAACAGTCTTGTACAACTAACCTTGTGGGGACACACAATTCAGTCCCATTCAAACTCCTATATTCACTAACCCCTAATCCTAACCCTAGCTCCTAACCCTAAAACTAACCCTAGTTTCTAACCCTAACCCTAGTTTCTAACCCTAAACCTAATTCTAACCCTAACACTAATTCTAACCCTAACACTAATTCTAACCCTAAACCTAATTCTAACCCTAAACCTAATTCTAACACTAATTCTAACCTTAACCCTAAACCCCCTAGAAATAGCATTTGATCTGTTTAGTTGGTAGCCTTTACACTGGTGATCATGACCTCACTTCCTCATTCTATTGAGAGACCTTTTCCTGAAACCAGACAACTTTACTTTTTTGTCTCATCATTTCTCTTGTTTTACACATTTGTAATGTATAACTATACAAAATTATACCTCGAAATATACAAACTATTTAATGGGGTTGTGTGATGTTTAAGGTACATGTTTTTGTTAAAGCTAGAAAATGTTAAGTCCTCCCCATTTTATAAGTAATGAAGCCCACGCTAGGTGGAAAGGATTTAACATGGAGGTGAAGTTAACAAAATGGAGTTGCTGACTTTTCTGTGTTTTTCAAAGTACATTTTTAAGTTCCGCATGACGTTATTTTATTAAAACGAAGGCTCAGGTTTTATATACTTGATGTTGCACTATTGAATCCTTGTAGTTAGATGTTTTAGTAATGTATATTTTTTGCTGTAATTCTGGGTTAGAAAGTTTGTTAGCTAGCCTAGCCTCATGCTAAGCGCTAGTTTAGCCCCATATGCTTAGCTGTCATTGTCTGACGTCACAGACCCTCAACCGATATGTCTTGTAGGACGTGGAAATCATCTCTAAAGAGGTTTTGCTCATCGACCGAACAACTAGTTCCTAATTCAGAAAAGTCACTCCGCTCTCAGTAGCTATGACGCACTGGCTTACTACAGTAAACCGCGCTCGATCAGCTGAGCAAACTTTCTCCAGCTAGCAGCCTGGTGCAAGCTTGGTTTTTTGCAATGCCCAATACGGAACCAGTTTGCCAGCTTTTTGTTGATGAAGTTGTACGGCACCAAAGTTACGGGACTACTCTCGCTACCGTGCCTCGCTACTTTGTAACATTTTGGTCAGCGTGTAGGACATCGCAGAGAGTAGTCAGCTGTCCCCGTGGAACTCAGCGCCACTAATCACAGCGGAACAGATATCATGAAAACTCATTCGTGCATTAGCTACTACGCTAGCTAGCTAGAGAGAGTGTTCCGCATTGAGTGTGTGGGCTGGTGTGTTTTTTTTTCTTCATCCCTGCCTTTTCGTTTCATGTGGATTGATTTGAGACTGGTTCAGCCAGAAAGCAGGCACTAACGCGTTAGCTTAGCACATTGTCACGATCGTTGAGAAAACGGGGTCGGACCAAGGTGCAGCGTGAAAAGCGTACATGTTTAGTAACACAATAAACATACAACAAAACAAGAAACAACGTGAAGTTGAAGTCCTCCGGCTATACACATACAAGCATAACACGGAACAAGAGCCCACAACTAAGGTAGGCAACCAGGCTACCTAAGTATGATCCCCAATCAGAAGACAATGAGCGACAGCTGCCTCTGATTGGGAATCACACCCGGCCAAAACATAGAAACACAACCTAGATCTGCAACATAGAAATACACTAACATAGATCATAAATACTGATTCTACCGCCACAAAACACCTTAGCTAGATGTAGAATTAGGTAGTAGAGAAAACATCAATAAAAGCTACATGTTTATAGTTTTTTGGTAAGATTAACTCTTGACTCTTGTGAGGATGAAAGGGGGGGGGGGGGGGGGGGGGATGATGTTACCAGTGGACGATGTCACCGTGGTAACAGTGTTGAATGTTAGGACAGCATATTGTAGCCAAAACTGTATTTTCAGCTAATCCCATGAGTGTTTTTTTGCGAGCTGTCAGACAGGTCCGTTGCGCTGTCTGACGTGAGACAATGAGCTGTGGCTTTTAATGTATTGGTTTAGCTGTTAGCTGTAGAATGGCTAGCAGGGGTCATTGGGGTCGATTTGCGTAGCATCGGGGTAACAGTGACGTTTACAATACTATAGTGGTGAGTCTGTTGATTGTGTTGGACAAACATACAAGTTGATGGTTTTACATCAAGCTAGATAACATACCTTTTGCGCTATTTGTAAGTGAATAGCCTTTGTTTTGGTACGGACGCTAATTCATTGAAAAGCAATAGCTGTATGTACTGTTAAAGAGACTGAACGTAGGATATGAAAGTATGTGAATGTATTTATTTATTTTATGTCGATATTTATCTATTGATAATGAGAACTGTGAATTAATATTTTTCTACTAAAGCAATTGTAATGAACAAGAGAGTTGACCCTTGACACTTATATGCTTATTCAATTCTATATTGAGAACTTTTCCTGAAACCAGCCAACTTTCTCTTGTCTGATAATTTCTCCTGTTTTACAGGAAACATATGATCTGTTTTCCTGGTCTCAATCCTGGGACCCTGTAACATGAATATAGACTACACATCTTGCCTCATTCTTATTAGACTCACTGAATTGGTCCCTATCAAACAGTTCACAGTGTTTTACGTGGTCCTCTGTAGCTCAGCTGGTAGAGCACGGCGCTTGTAACGCCAAGGTAGTGGGTTCGATCCCCGGGACCACCCATACACAAAAAAAATGTATGCACGCATGACTGTAAGTCGCTTTGGATAAAAGCGTCTGCTAAATGGCATATTATTATTATTATTATTATATACTACAGCTGCTGCATAACATGTGGAGGGAAATAATCTCTCTCTCTCTCTCTCTCTCTCTCTCTCTCTCTCTCTCTTTCTCTTTCTCTCTCTGTGTCTCTCTCTCTCTCTCTCTCACTCTCACTCTCACTCTCACTCTCACTCTCACTCTCTCTTTCTCTCTCTCACACTCTCTCTCTCTCTGTCTCTGTCTCTGTCTCTGTCTTTCTCTCATTCACTCACTCACTCACTCACTCACTCACTCACTCACTCACTCACTCACTCACTCACTCACTCACTCACTCACTCACGGTATAGTATATTAGGCCTATAGGGTGAGCACATTCTCATTAAACAACCTCCTCTGCAGTGTGATCACCCAAGCACTATTAATACTAATATTTACTGAGAAACTGGCTCGAGCTTAAAAAACGTATTTATAATAATATTATTTCAACAAAATGGCTGATGAGGAATATCATTTTTATTCATAAGTATATCGCTAATGCACCTCCGTCATGGTTACCACCTAATGTATGCTTGGTTTAACCCTGAATAATGACATAAAGACCTTCAGAATAAAAAGAACACATGATGTCATGGGTTACCATACAACACTGAGGATCATTCTGTATGAAAGGCACTCTGGGATGTCATGGAGAGGATCATTCTGTATGAAAGGCACTCTGGGATGTCATGGAGATCTCTGCTGTTTTTCTGCTCTGCTATGTGCTCTGATTTCACCTCAGCAGTAAGAAAGGTGATGTGTGTTATGACTCCTGCAGTAAGAAAGGCGATGTGTGATATCACTCCTGCAGTAAGAAAGGTGATGTGTGTTATGACTCCTGAAGTAAGAAATGTGATGTGTGATATCACTCCTGCAGTAAGAAAGGTGATGTGTGATATCACTCCTGCAGTAAGAAAGGTGATGTGTGATATCACTCCTCCACAGTGGCAATTTTAGCATGTAAATCTAGTTGGGGCAAATGCAATTATTTTTCTCTTTTTGATGCATGCCAGCAAAGCCACAACACTAAACAATACATTGACTGCACTATAACGGTGAGAAACGGTGCCCACAAACTGTTAGGGCCTCCATAAAGCCGTCTCAACAGCAGAGTCCCGACAGCAGAGTCCCGACAGCAGAGTCCCGACAGCAGAGTCCCGACAGCAGAGTCCCGACAGCAGAGTCCCGACAGCAGAGTCCCGACAGCAGAGTCTCAACACCTTACCACTGCTCCACCTGGCTATCAGAGGAGCCTTGTCTGGCAGCGAAACAGTTCATTCGGCCTCATTTACTGCCTTTTAAAAACACATAGCTGATATGGCTGACTTGCTTAAGGCATATTACATCATTTATGCAGTAGCATACAATACATTTTCCTCTGTAGCTCAGCTGGTAGAGCACGGCGCTTGTAACGCCAAGGTAGTGGGTTCAATCCCCGGGACCACCCATACACAAAAAATGTATGCACGCATGACTGTAAGTCGCTTTGGATAAAAGCGTCTGCTAAATGGCATATTATTATTATTATAATTATATTATTATTTTTGGACACACCGTTGTTGTGCTGTGCTCAGTTGAACAGGAAGGTGGCACAGCGGTCCTTCTTGTGGGCACATTTTGTCATGAAACTTTGTCATCAAAGTCTGGCATTCTCTGGATTGATGGTGCTTTCAAGACAACTGGGAACTCTGGAGAAAAAAAAAACAAGGTCGAATCATTCGATCAGTGATCTTCAGGTCGTAGCTCTAGAAAGAGGCCCGAGTTCAAAACGTATTTTCCCCGTCGGAGCTCATTGTTTTTCGAGTTCCCAGTTGTCTTGAACTCACTGAAATCTGAGATTTCCCAGTTTCCAGTTGTTTTGAACGTGGCAGACGTCATGCTGGATTGACAGCATGGCCAATGTATTCAACCGTTTCTGGCCCATGGTGTTGCGTATTAATGTTTATCATTTTAAGCTTGGAAAAGAGACCCTTAAATCCAGACTTGGACCACACACACTCTCCACCGAATAAAAGGCAGGGGAAGCAAAATAGTGATTGCTTTGCAAAGCTTGCAGTTAGCCACTGATTACTTCCAAACCACTCATTGTTGAATTTGCGATTTCCAACGTGTTGTGTAATGTTTATGTCCAATGGCCGATGAGCAATGATATGTTTTATCTATAATTTCTCTTCATATGACAAGGATTGAAAAGGATTTGCCAGTAGATTGTCAACGTGATTCATGATGATGACTGCTTGTCTAGCTTGCTAGCTAATATTTTGAAAGTATGATGTTGACATGATCAGTCCAATCAAAGCTACGGTAGATTTAACGTGATTTGACGTTTTTGATTTTATCTGTGGCCAATGACCTTTAGCCTTCTTGGATGGACACTTCTAATGTAAATCTGGCAGCACCCAAGGGGGGATTGAACCGCCTAGCTCTCCCTGTAGATTCTGCGGTGACGTAGTGTCCCCATGAGTGACAGAACACTGAGCCAATCACGGCACAACTAGAGAACATTACCAATCCCTACGCTCTGTATTTTCCGCTGGCTGCCCCACCACCACAGAAAGCACTGAGCTAGGCTGAAACACCTGCATTTTGGAGCTGCTTTACTCAAGAATGCAAAAAAGAGACCATGTTTGTATGTGGCTTTTATTTAATTCAATGTATATATATATTTTTTTACATTGTTTGCAAACTGATATGTGACACGTATTAATGCCAAAATAACATGCAAAACAGGCTCTGCCCCACCAAGTTATAGGGACCACTAGAGGGAGAGAGGTTCATTTTCACGGCTATAGTAATGTCTTCTAGAAGTGTGATTTTTATAATGCTGCTTTATCAGGGCGAAACACACCTCATCATAAAATATATCACTACGCACCCGTAGGGAACCTATCCCATTCCCAGTCGCAAAATTCATAAACCCAGAAATCTCAATATATTATTCTGTGAAATTGTCAGAATTAGAAGTAGATGTGATAATGAACCCAGGCTGAAGTATGTGGCAGATGTCCTGGTCAGGGACAGACCTCTCCACTGGGTAAAATGAGGACGATGTCCTGGTCAGGGACAGACCTCTCCACTGGGGAAAATGGGGACGATGTCCTGGTCAGGGACAATGTTTCTTCATGTTTATTTTTAACTTCTGTCCAATATTATCTATTACTTGATTGGCGAAATGGGACCCATTGTCGGAGTAGATAGTTTCCGGCAATCCAAATCTAGGGATTATTTCTTGACATAAGGCCTTAGCTACTGTTAATGCATCCGCGGAGGAGGTTGGAAACGCTTCTACCCATTTGGTGTACTTGTTTATCATAGTCAAACACCATTTCTTTCCTTCACTTCTTGTAAGTTCTATAAAGTCAATTTCCAACTGTTGTAATGGATATCTCGCCTGGGGATATTCCTCTTTTGGTGCTCTCTGTCTTCCTTGATGATTGCTTTGTGCACATATAACACACATTGAAGACATTTTTTTTGAAGTAATTTGTTATCCCATAGGCTACAAAGTGTTTTCTAATTATTTTTCACCATCCCCCCTGTTGATACATGGCTTTGCCCATGTATCAAAATTGCTGCATATCTAAACAGAGACTTTGGTAATATGGGTAAGTTACCTTAATGCCAAATCCCCCCCCCCCCCCCCCCCCCCTTATTGACTGCTCCTAGCTTCTCCCATTTGGTGACCTCTTTCATTGGTGCCCTCAATTGACTCTCTCTCAATAAGTCTGTGTCAATGCTCGTTTCCTCTTTCAGATGCAGCTGAGTAGGTGTCTGTGGTTTGAGGCCTGCCTTCGTCGCTTCCTCATCTGCCTTCCTGTTACCAGCTGATGCTGTCTTTCCCTTTAGTATGAGCATCACATTTGCAAATAGCAATAACTTTTCTGGTAAAAGAACAGCATCTAACCAATTTAAAATCAACTGAGCATGTGTTAAGTGGTTACCATTCCCCTATTTCTCCATTGTGCAGCGAAATATGTGTACTGTATTAAATGCATAATCACTGTCTGTGTAAATGGTAACTCGTTTCCCTTTACCCAACTGACATGCACGAGCGAGCGCTACTATTTCTGCCTGCTGTGCTGAGTAATTTCTTGGTAGAGATTCTGCTTCTTCTGTAACTACTGCATATTCTGTGGCATTAGTGCCATCAGGGTTCTTTCTTGATGAGCCGTCTACAAACATAGTTATTTCTCCATCAGGCAAGGCTAGGTCTGTCAAGTCAAGTCTTGGCAACACAAGTTTCTCAGTTTCAGTTACACAATCATGTGGGCTGCCATCTATTGCAATAGGAACCAGAGTGGAGGGGTTGAGAGTTGTACATCGTTCTATGGTCAAATTGGGCATGTTTAACATACATGTCTAGCTGGTGACATATAGGCCATTTTATGCTCTAATAATAAAATGGACACTGCGTGTGGTACTTTTAATGTTAGGTCATGGTAAAGTACTTCTGAAGCCGAATCCTCCACTGCTTGGGCTGCTGCTACTACAGACTGTAAACATAGAGGCATTGCCTGAGCTACTTCGACCAATCTGGAGGAGTAATAAGCAATCGGCTTATTTCCCCCCCCATGTTTTTGTGTGAGAACCGATGTCATGAACCCCTGTCTACAGTCTACGGTTTGGGTAAAAGGGCGGCCATATCTAGGGAAAGCCAGAACTGTATTTGATGTTAATAATGTCTTTATGTCGGTAAACTGTGCCTCAGCCTCCTCCGTCCACTCAATCTTACCTTTTAGCAGCCATTGCTCTCCCATAGATTAATTCACTTAGCTTCCCTGTATGTAAGGCAAAGTGTGGTACCCAAGCCCCTGCGGTAGTTTATCATTCCCAAAAAAAGCTCATCATTTGTTTCTTGTTTAATGGTTTTAGGGGGGCTTCCAAGATGGCCACCTTCCTAGAGGCGTTCAAAGTTCTTCCCTCCCTCCTGAGTGTATGTCCTAAATAGATTACTTCATCCTGCCACAATTGCAACTTGTTCTTACTCACTTTGTGTCCCCTGTTCTGCCAAGAACATTAGGAGTCCTATTGTATCTGCTTTGCAACATTCCTGGGTGGGTTTTGCAACTAATATGTCATCTACATATATCAACATTTGGCTACCTTCCAGAGGGTCAAATTTGCCTACATTTCGGGTAATGGCCTGGCTGAAGATCATTGGGCTTTCTGAGTACCCCTGGGGAAGTCTCGAATATTTCAATTTCTGACCTTTAAAGGTAAAGCCAAACCACCCTTGACTATCTGGGTGTACTGGTATGCTAAAAAAAATGCATTAGCTAAATCTATCACTGTAAAATAGGCATTCTCTGGTTTCAATTGGTTCAACAGAGTATGTGGGTCAGGCACACAAGGTGCCCTTGGAATTACACTATTGTTTACCCCTTGCACATCCATCGCCATTCTCCAAGTACAAATTGATGACCAGAGGCGGACCGCACTATGATTTTTTCCCCATTAATCCTCACTCCCTCTGGTTTGTCCGTTGCACAAATTGCTGTTCTGCAGGCCCCTGTGTCACATAGACATTTTATTTTCTTTCCCATTACATATCAGTGTCAAATAAGGTTTTTGTTCCTGTTGAAGCGCTAAATCAATGGTTGCCAATTCAAACACCTCGCAACTCGGATCAATGTGTTCCTCAGTCTCCTCCTCACTAGAATCTACTCCCCCTCCCTCTAGGGCTAGTCACGCCTCATCTTCCTCTTCCTCATTCTCAAAGCCGGGGGGTGGGCGTCTGTAAGGCTTCTCTCCCTTTCCTCCCCGGTTATCCTTCTTGCCCTTTCCTTTATATCTGCAATCTCGATGGTTGCGGCCTGTTCTCTTACAGTATTTGCACGGCGCCTCACACTCTTTGACAAAATGCCCTTCCTGGCTACAGTTAAAGCACTTATTACCTCCGTTGTAGCCCTCCCTCTTTCCTGGGTTTCTACCCCTATCTCCTCTCTCTCCTAGGTTTCTACCCCTATCTCCTCTATCTCCTAGGTTTCTACCCCTATCTCCTCCCTCCCAGAGTGGCGATTAGGTACTCTGCTCCATTTTGCTCTTTCTTGGCTCGGTCCTGTCTGTTATTCTGCTCATGATGGATTGCATATCTTTTAACCTCAGCCAACGATGCCGTTCCCCACCCCACCAAAGTATTTTTAATGGTTCTGCTTATCTCTGGTCTCATTCCACTGAGGAATGCTATCTTTAATTGCTGGTGGTAGGGCATATCATTCCCCTGTGCCTGGTTCAGCCTCTCCAAGTATTGGCTGACGGTCTCACTCTCTCCTTGCTTACACTCATGTACTTTATAGAAGTCTGCGTAATGTTCCCTTAGGTTATTACACAGTTCAGTTATTCTCCCAACATATTGTCCATTATCAGCCCCCCTGTCCATCCCCTGGGACCCACTGGCCTCTGACGGCCGCCCAGTCCTTCCCCACCATCTGTCTGACTGCTCTTTCAATTTCTCCTGCGTTTAACTTAAAGCTTGCGGCCAGACCTTCCAGATCCCTTCTGAATCCTTCTATTCCTGTTTTTTGGGTGGATCATCCCTTCTACCGCTCGGGCCCTCTGTGTCCATGGCCTGTATACATCTAAGGTTGCCGGGGCTCCATAATTCCCTGCCAATGGATTAGGTAAGGCTATCATTGGGTACTGGCCCTACTCCTGTTCCCTCATCTCCTGACTCATACTGACTCTCTCCTGAGCTCTGTTCTGAGTCCTCCTGTTCCTCCCTCCTGACTGGACTTTTATTATGGGGTTCAAGTCTCCTTAGAGACATGGGTTTTCCACCCTTCCCCCCCCCCCCCTATTCTAACTTCCTTATCCTTATCACTTCGTCTCCTTTCTCTCTTTCATTTTTTCAATTCCAATTCAGTTCGCTGTTGTCCTTCCAATAGTTTCTTGAGAACCTCAGCTGCCCCTTGGTTCTGGTTCAGCCTGCTGTTGAACCCTTCCCCTTACCACAACCACTTCATCGTCTGGATTTTCCCTCCAGGCCTGATCTACCTAAGGAGGGATATATTCTGGATCCAGACCTTTCTACAGGGGGAGCTGTTGGTTCTTTATTAGACCTCCCTTTCTTACTTCTTTCTCTATAACTTCCTTTTTCTGTCTCTCACCCTCCTCTCTCTTCCGAGCCTCAGAGAGCCACACCCTGGCAGTATCTAGCCCTTCCACTCGCTCTCTCTCTCTGCTCTGCCTTTACACACCTTGTGCATCTGTTTTACCATGGATTCGAGCTTGTCTGCGTCCAGACGTCCCTCGAATCCATACCTCTCCCTCCACCTAGTTCCGTGATGGAGGTTTCTTTTATCCCTAGATTCCATATATCTTTCATCCCCGGGATCTCCTTTGAGGATTTACTTCCCATGTCGACTATCTAGATACATTGAGGAGAACAAGTATTTGATACACTGCCGATTTTGCAGGTTTTCCTACTTACAAAGCATGTAGAGGTCTGTAGGTACACTTCAACTGTGAGAGACAGAATCTAAAACAAAAATCCAGAAAATCACATTGTATGATTTTTAAGTAATTAATTTGCATTTTATTGCATGACATAAGTATTTGATCACCTACCAACCAGTAAGAATTCTGGCTCTCACAGACCTGTTAGTTTTTCTTTAAGAAGCCCTCCTGTTCTCCACTCATTACCTGTATTAACACTACCTGTTTGAACTCGTTACCTGTATAAAAGACACCTGTCCACACACTCAATCAAACAGACTCCAACCTCTCCACAATGGCCAAGACCAGAGAGCTGTGTAAGGACATCAGGGATAACATTGTAGACCTGCACAAGGCTGGGATGGGCTACAGGACAATAGGCAAGCAGCTTGGTGAGAAGGCAACAACTGTTGGCGCAATTATTAGAAAATGGAAGAAGTTCAAGATGACGGTCAATCACCCTCGGTCTGGGGCTCCATGCAAGATCTCAGCTCGTGGGGCATCAATGATAATGAGGAAGGTGAGGGATCAGCCCAGAACTACACGGCAGGACCTGGTCAATGACCTGAAGAGAGCTGGGACCACAGTCTCAAAGAAAACCATTAGTAACACACTACGCCGTCATGGATTAAAATCCTGCAGCGCACGCAAGGTCCCCCTGCTCAAGCCAGCGCATGTCCAGGCCCGTCTGAAGTTTGCCAATGACCATCTGGATGATCCAGAGGAGGAATGGGAGAAGGTCATGTGGTCTGATGAGACAAAAATAGAGCTTTTTGGTCTAAACGCCACTCGCCGTGTTTGGAGGAAGAAGAAGGATGAGTACAACCCCAAGAACACCATCCCAACCATGAAGCATGGAGGTGGAAACATCATTCTTTGGGGATGCTTTTCTGCAAAGGGGACAGGACGACTGCACCGTATTGAGGGGAGGACGGATGGGGCCATGTATCGCGAGATCTTGGCCAACAACCTCCTTCCCTCAGTAAGAGCATTGAAGATGGGTCGTGGCTGGGTCTTCCAGCATGACAACGACCCGAAACACACAGCCAGGGCAACTAAGGAGTGGCCCCGTAAAAGAAGCATCTCAAGGTCCTGGAGTGGCCTAGCCAGTCTCAAGACCTGAACCCAATAGAAAATCTTTGGAGGGAGCTGAAAGTCTGTATTGCCCAGCGACAGCCCCGAAACCTGAAGGATCTGGAGAAGGTCTGTATGGAGGAGTGGGCCAAAATCCCTGCTTCAGTGTGTGCAAACCTGGTCAAGACCTACAGGAAACGTATGATCTCTGTAATTGCAAACAAAGGTTTCTGAACCAAATATTAAGTTCTTATTTTCTGATGTATCAAATACTTATGTCGTGCAATAAAATGCAAATTAATTACTTAAAAATCATACAATGTGATTTTCTGGATTTTTGTTTTAGATTCCGTCTCTCACAGCTGAAGTGTACCTATGATAAAAAATTACAGACCTCTACATGCTTTTTAAGTAGGAAAACCTGCAAAATCGGCAGTGTATGAAATACTTGTTCTCCCCACTGTGTATATATATATATTTGCGAGAAAAAATTTCCGTATGTCCCTATAACCTAGTTATAATTCACTCAATAATTATTTTCCTTTGGACTTATTATTAGGTGCGACTTTTGAGCAAATGTTATGATCAACTTTTGTAATTAACCATTTATATTATTCAACCCAGAGTGTTTTAAGACCCCAGTTTCATGAAACGGATAACGGGACGACCATTATTTCTCACGCAACCTATTTTAGTCCCTTCCTTGAAACAATTAATTATCGCGACTTTCGATGGATCATTAGGTCTCACACGTATACAACCTCATGTGATTATTAGTTAACACTATCGGTAACCCGGAAGTTTGTCAAGGCTCCAGTTTCATGAAACGGATAGAGTTACAGCAAATCTACAGTCGTTTATGACTTTTGACTTGTTTAATGTATCTATCTATAATAATAATAATATGCCATTTAGCAGACGCTTTTATCCAAAGCGACTTACAGTCATGCGTTTATACATTTTTTTTTGTTTGTTTTGTGTATGGGGTGGTCCCGGGGATCGAACCCACTACCTTGGCGTTACAAGCGCCGTGCTCTACCAGCTGAGCTACAGAGGACCACACGATAATAGTTATTTCCCTTCCTGTTAATATTTTAAAGACTGTATCCATGGACAGTCTAAATATCAACTAGTTGATATTGGTATTGGCCTGTATACCTTGAGTCAATAGCGGACCCACTGCCTTCCTTCCTATGCTTACCACAATGGCAAGTACGGTAACAACTCTCTGCCCTATACAAGAATTACAGCAATATTTCTATGTTCTTGCAAGTTCAGATCATTCTCCCCCCAAAATTAATGAATAAAGACTACTGACCTTATCCTTGCAGTGGGATTTCAATTGTAGGTTGGATCTCGTCACCGTTCCTGTCGTTTCCAGTTGGTCTGTAACGAAACCCACAATATCAGAGGGCAGGTCTTTGTCTATATGGATGTATCGTCCGCCCGTGCACGGTTTTCGGTGTCCCCTGGAACGACAGAAAACGGGGTGTTGAGATCCGGCTCGAAGTACCAAGTTGTCACGAGAATTTTGTTATCTCAATGGTTGAAGTCAACTCAAGCTTTGAATAATTCCCAGAGGGTGTAAGGCTCTAGTTTAATAATGAATTAAACAAAGTCCCATTTCTGCAATGAATCAGTTTCTTTATTCATGAGAGCTCTGCCTCAAAATGGGTGCACAGTCTTTTTATACTCACACACACACACACAAACACACACACACACACACACACACACACACACACACACACACACACACACACACACTCTTATCATAACCTACTCCTTGCTCAGGCAGGCTGCATTTTTTCACTATTCCCTCCCATACATAGTTTACAACACTCACAATATTCTGCAAGCCTCTCACTCCCCCTCCCTGTGTGGGGACATCTGTTTTTGAAACCGATCTCCTGTTATTGGTTTTAACGTTTGCCCTTCTGCTTGCCTAACTACAAAAATAAGACAACTGTCTCATTGTACTTCTAACTAAACTACACACATTATCAGATTATAGTCTTATGATTCTAACACATTTCACACAGTTTCGGGGTGGAACACTTTAGTCATTAAACATACAAATACTTCTATCAATATGCTTAGTGTTACTCTGACTCACAGAGAGGACGTGGAGCTGAGATATATACTTAGTGTTACTCTGACTCACAGAGAGGACGTGGAGCTGAGATATATGCTTAGTGTTACTCTGACTCACAGAGAGGACGTGGAGCTGAGATATATGCTTAGTGTTACTATGACTCACAGAGAGGACGTGGAGCTGAGATATATGCTTAGTGTTACTCTGACTCACAGAGAGGACGTGGAGCTGAGATATATGCTTAGTGTTACTCTGACTCACAGAGAGGACGTGGAGCTGAGATATATGCTTAGTGTTACTCTGACTCACAGAGAGGACGTGGAGCTGAGATATATGCTGTGTTACTCTGACTCACAGAGAGGACGTGGAGCTGAGATATATGCTTAGTGTTACTCTGACTCACAGAGAGGACGTGGAGCTGAGATATATGCTTAGTGTTACTCTGACTCACAGAGAGGACGTGGAGCTGAGATATATGCTTAGTGTTACTCTGACTCACAGAGAGGACGTGGAGCTGAGATATATGCTAAGTGTTACTCTGACTCACAGAGAGGACGTGGAGCTGAGATATATGCTTAGTGTTACTCTGACTCACAGAGAGGACGTGGAGCTGAGATATATGCTTAGTGTTACTCTGATTCACAGAGAGGACGTGGAGCTGAGATATATGCTAAGTGTTACTCTGACTCACAGAGAGGACGTGGAGCTGAGATATATGCTTAGTGTTACTCTGACTCACAGAGAGGACGTGGAGCTGAGATATATGCTTAGTGTTACTCTGATTCACAGAGAGGACGTGGAGCTGAGATATATGCTTAGTGTTACTCTGACTCACAGAGAGGACGTGGAGCTGAGATGTACACTACCGGTCAAAAGTTTTAGAACACCTAGTCATTCAAGGGTTTTTCTTTATTTGTACTATTATTCTATATTGTAGAATAATAGTGAAGACATCAAAACGATGAAATATCACATATGGAATTTCCTTAACAGAGGCTTCCCTATCCTACTACCAGGTTAGTGTCCCTACTACCAGGTTAGTGTCCCTACTACCAGGTTAGTGTCCTACACAGAGGGCTCTGTGAGAAAGCTGGCTGTTGCTTCTCACAAGTCGGTCCTCTGTAGCTCAATGGGGTCCTCTGTAGCTCAGCTGGTAGAGCATTGCGCTTGTAACGCCAGGGGTAGTGGGTTCGATCCCCGGGACCACCCATACGTAAAAAATGTATGCGCACATGACTGTAAGTCGCTTTGGATAAAAGCGTCTGCTAAATGGCATATTATTATTATTATTATTATAGAAGGCATTACAGGACTCTATACTCAGCCCCCACTGTCTGCTGGCACAGGGAATGGCCAGGAAGTCTGATGGCTACATTTTTTAGAGTCAGTCTTTCTGAAACTCTTTGACAGGACCACATGTTGACTTCACCTGGAGCTGAGGAATGATCTGTGTCACTGAGGACTTCGGGAGTCATTTCTGACAGTTTGTTCATTGTTCACCAGGACCTATTTATCGTGTTATAAAGGGTCACTGTTGTGTCTTGAAAATAGAGTTTTTAGGATAAGCTGGACCTTTTTTAGATAGAAGATCACCATCTATCAAGTTGTCCACTTAATCAGACAGAGGAGATTGGGTTGCCACTCTACAGCATGTTACATGAGAAGGCAGTGAGGAGCATTAAAACACACATTTCGGTTATTTTTTCGGGTTTTCAAGTTTTAATGTCACGTGCACAAGTACAGTAAAATGCCTTTCTTAGCAGCTTTAACCCCAACGATGCAATAATCAATAACAATGTAATATTAAAATAACAAGGTAGAACAAAAACACACCAGATATAAAAAATAAGAAGAACATGATAAAGTAAATAAAAATACTATATACAGGGTCAGTTCCAGTAACATATTAACAATGTGCAGGGATACTGGAGTGATGGAGGTGGATATGTATAGGGGTCAGGTGACTATATACAGGGTCAGTTCAATACCATATTAACAATGTGCAGGGATACTGGAGTGATGGAGGTAGATATGTATAGGGGTCAGGTGACTATATACAGGGTCAGTTCAATACCATATTAACAATGTGCAGGGATACTGGAGTGATGGAGGTAGATATGTATAGGGGTCAGGTGACTATATACAGGGTCAGTTCCAGTACCATATTAACAATGTGCAGGGATACTGGAGTGATGGAGGTAGATATGTTTAGGGGTAAGGTGACCAGGCATCAGGATATATGATAAACAGAGTAGCAGCAGCGTATATGATTATTGCATGTGAGGGGTGTGTGTAGAGTCAGTATAAATGTATGTGCATGTTATGTGTAGAGTCAGTATAAATGTATGTGCACGTTATGTGTAGAGTCAGTATAAATGTATGTGCATGTTATGTGTGTGTAGTCAGTGTAAATGTATGTGCATGTTATGTGTGTGTTGGAGTGTGTAGGGCCCTGTGAGTACAGTGCAAAAATAAAATACAAGGGTTGACTCAGATTAACAAGGGTTAACTCAGATTAACAAGGGTTAACTCAGATTAACAAGGGTTAACTTAGATTAACAAGGGTTAACTCAGATTAACAAGGGTTAACTTAGATTAACAAGGGTTAACTCAGATTAACAAGGGTTAACTCACAAGCATTTCGCTACACCCGCAATAACATCTGCTAAATATGTTTATGTGACCAATAAAATTGGATTTGATTTGAGATAGTCCTTGTAGCCATTCTGTTAGATATTTATCTTGGGGATAGAGGCTGTTCAGGAGCCTGTTGGTGTCAGACTGGATGCACCGGCACCACATAGAACAGTCTATGGCTTGAGAATCTGATGTCTTTAACGATTTTCCGGGCCTTCCTCTGACACCGCCTGATATAGAGGTCCTGGATGGCAGGGAGCTCGGCCCCAGTGATGTACTGGGCTGTCCGCACCACCCTCTGTAGCGCCATGCGATGGAGGGCGGTGCTGTTGCCGTACCAGGCGGTGATGCAGCCAGTCAAGATGCTCTCAGTGGTGCAGCTATAGAACATTTGGGGGATTTGACCCATGCCAAACCTTTTCAACCTCCTGAGCGACATTGGTTCAATTATTTAAATTCCATTTGGTTATTTTTTTTTATTCTGTGAGTGCAATGCACAGTTTCTCTAAAGATAAATCAGATCAAGCCTGAACTGTGCAATGTAGTAGGGAGTTGTAGTTTCCAACAGGCCAATATTCTACATAGTTTAGCGCAAAAAACGTGGTAATTAACTACAATGACCATAATCCATTGTGTGCCTGCTTGTCTGGTCTGTGTGTTGCAGACCCTCTCCCTCTCTCTCTCTCTCTCTCTCCTCTCTCTCTCTCTCTCTCTCTCTCTCTCTCTCTCTCTCTCTCTCTCTCTCTCTCTCTCCCTCCCTCTCTCTCTCTCTCTCTCTCTCTCTCTCTCTCTCTCTCTCTCTCTCTCTCTCTCTCTCTCTCTCTCTCTCTCTCTCTCTCTCTCTCTCTCTCTCTCTCTCTCTCTCTCTCTCTCTCTCTCTCTCTCTCTCTCTCTCTGCCTCTCTCTCTCTCTGCCTCTCTCTCTCTCTCTCTCTCTCTCTCTCTCTCTCTCTCTCTCTCTCTCTCTCTCTCTCTCTCTCTGCCTCTCTCTCTCTCTGCCTCTCTCTCTCTCTGTCTCTCTCTCTCTCTCTCTCTCTCTCTCTCTCTCTCTCTCTTTGTGGAATAAAGAAAAAGTGTTGGTGTGACCATTTGAGTTTGAAGCAGAATCTTCTGTGCACCATAAGACTGTGTTAGCCTGCTGAGCTGAAGCCTAAGCCTGGGTGACTCATCATGTGAGTGTGGTTCACTGTGTAAGCTCTGTTACCAGAATGCCTTGTTGATGTACTCTTTGGGCACCCAGAATGCATCACCCTCCAAAATAATCCTGTTTCCTTCTTACCTCTGTCACTTCAGTGTGCCCTTGTGACAGAAGATGCCCACTCAGCTAATCTCCTTAGTGCGTTAATGTAGCCATACGTTTCCGGGGGAGGGGGGGAGGGGGGGGGAGAGGGCTTTAATAATTCTGCAGGCTGATCTCCAACCTGAGCCAGGCCTGTCCACTCTATAGTGCAGACAAAGCCGCTAGTGAGAGGAGGGCCAATACATTTTTCATTTATACTGAACAAAAATATAAACGCAGCATGCAACAATTTCAAAGATGTTACTGGTCATAGAAATAAATTCAGTCAACTGAAATTAATTCATTAGGACCTAATCTATGGATTTCACATGACTGGGTAGGGGCACAGCCATGGGTGGGCCTGGGAGGGCATAGGCCATTCAGAGTGAGGTTTTCTTCCCCACTAAATTACCTTTATTACAGACAGAAATAAGCTTTTTGTGCGTATGGAACATTTCTGGGATCTTTTATTTCACCTCATGAAAAATGGGACCAACACTTTACATGTTGCGTTTATATTTTTGTTCAGTATACTTGTCATTTATCACACGCTCTTATCCAGAGAGACTTACAGTAGTGAGTGCATACATTTTCATACTTTTTCGTACATCCCTCCCTCCCTCCCTCCCTCCCTCCCTCCCTCCCTCCCTCCCTCCCTCCCTCCCTCCATCCATCCATCTCTCTTCATGTCATCCTTTTTGTTATGATTAATTTACAGATTGCGTCTCAAATGGCACCCTATTCCCTACATGGTGCACTGCTTTTGACCAGGGCCCATAGGTACTTCTTAGTAAAGTAGTGCACTATAAAGGGAATAGGGGTGCCATTCTCTGGTCTAAAGTAGTGCACTATATAGGGAATAGGGTGCCATTCTCTGGTCTAAAGTAGTGCACTATAAAGGGAATAGGGGTGCCATTCTCTGGTCTAAAGTAGTGCACTATATAGGGAATAGGGTGCCATTCTCTGGTCTAAAGTAGTGCACTATATAGGGAATAGAGTGCCATTCTCTGGTCTAAAGTAGTGCACTATATAGGGAATAGGGTGCCATTATCTGGTCTAAAGTAGTGCACTATATAGGGAACAGGGTGCCATTCTCTGGTCTAAAGTAGTGCACTATATAGGGAATAGGGTGCCATTCTCTGGTCTAAAGTTGTGCACTATATAGGGAACAGGGTGCCATTCTCTGGTCTAAAGTAGTGCACTATATAGGGAATAGGGTGCCATTCTCTGGTCTAAAGTAGTGCACTATATAGGGAACAGGGTGCCATTCTCTGGTCTAAAGTAGTGCACTATATAGGGAACAGGGTGCCATTCTCTGGTCTAAAGTAGTGCACTATATAGGGAACAGGGTGCCATTCTCTGGTCTAAAGGAGTGCACTACAAAGGGAATAGGGGAGCCATTCAGGACGCACAGTCTTCCCGTTCTGCTCTCCTCCTGCTTTCAGATTGATAGTTCTGTGGTTCAGAGATCATTCATTATAGTCTCAGTTTATTTACGTTTCATTCCCCCTCCGATTGGCCAGTGTCTCCATCTGTTCCAGAATGGGCCATTATGAGGTCAAAGGGTAATTTCCTTTGCTTCATCAGTTCTCATAAATAACACATCATCATTATGGAAGAACCAGTTGGAGGGGATTTAATCTCTCACTGCCGCTGGACACGGGGTGCGTCTCAAATGGCTGGAGGGGATTTAATCTCTCACTGCCGCTGGACACGGGGTGCGTCCCAAATGGCTGGAGGGGATTTAATCTCTCACTGCCGCTGGACACGGGGTGCGTCTCAAATGGCTGGAGGGGATTTAATCTCTCACTGCCGCTGGACACGGGGTGCGTCCCAAATGGCTGGAGGGGATTTAATCTCTCACTGCCGCTGGACACGGGGTGCGTCCCAAATGGCTGGAGGGGATTTAATCTCTCACTGCCGCTGGACACGGCGTGCGTCCCAAATGGCTGGAGGGGATTTAATCTCTCACTGCCGCTGGACACGGGGTGCGTCTCAAATGGCTGGAGGGGATTTAATCTCTCACTGCCGCTGGACACGGCGTGCGTCCCAAATGGCTGGAGGGGATTTAATCTCTCACTGCCGCTGGACACGGGGTACATCCCAAATGGCATCCTACTACCTATATAGCGCACTTCTTTTGACCCTTAGGGAATAGGGTGCCATGAAGGACCAAGACTCTCAGAGAGACGAGAAATGTGATGACTACGCTTCCCTTTGTCTAAAAAACACGTTAATGTTTGGCCTGGGTCTGACTGTCAGAGGAATGAGTTTGGCCTGGGTCTGACTGTCAGAGGAATGAGTTTGGACTGGGTCTGACTGTCAGAGGAATTAGTTTGGCCTGGGTCTGACTGTCAGAGGAATGGGTTTGGACTGGGTCTGACTGTCAGAGGAATGGGTTTGGACTGGGTCTGACTGTCAGAGGAACGGGTTTGGACTGGGTCTGACTGTCAGAGGAATGAGTTTGGGCTGGGTCTGACTGTCAGAGGAATGGGTTTGGCCTGGGTCTGACTGTCAGAGGAATGAGTTTGGCCTGGGTCTGACTGTCAGAGGAATGAGTTTGGCCTGGGTCTCTGTCAGAGGAATGAGTTTGGGCTGGGTCTCTGTCAGAGGAATGAGTTTGGACTAGAGCTTCCTGTCACCTTGGTCTCTTTCATCCCAGAGATCTGTGTCAGGTCTGTGTCAGGTCTGTGTCAGGTCTGTGTCAGGTCTGAGTCAGGTCTGTGTCAGGTCTGTGTCAGGTCTGTGACAGGTCTGTGACAGGTCTGTGTCAGGTCTGTGTCAGGTCTATGTCAGGTCTGTGTCAGCCTGCTTGCCCAGGGGAGTGCCATTACCCAGAATGCCCTAGGCATAGAGACAGCCAGCCAGCTAGGGAGAGATAGAGAGCTAGGGATGCTAGCTGTGAGAAAGCCAGAGATAAACAGCTTGGGGACCCACAGGGGCCAGGGAGTCCCTCTGGTCCAGCTGTGGGTGTGGGTGTGAGCCAACAACGCTCCCTCCTCGCTGTCATGTTTCCCAGACGCAGCTGGGTGCAAAGGTCACCTCCACAAAACTAATGTTATTCTCACCAGAACAGACAATATTTGGCCTTTCTACCGTACCCTAAACCTATATGACAAACAACGTTTGGTTTTCTCAAACTTGAAAGTGTATATGAATGCGCTTGAAGAGGGGTTTTCCCAGTGAAATTACTACAATGACATGCTTCCCTGTTTGATGTTTGAAAAATGAATGAAGTCGTTCCACCTCAAAAATCACAAGAGGATTTGACACCTCACCATCTCAGATTGTTCTTAAATCATTTCTGTAGTTAGAAACAGATATTAGCATTCCTGAAACATTAAATTGTTGAAAGGTTGTTTTAACTCTGAGATATAAAGCTAATTGATTGCACCTAAATTGGCCATTTCAATTTATAGGATTCATATAATATTTTTATAAATATAGTACCCAACATCCTTTTCTTAACAACGATTAAGACGTGAGGAGTCAAAATAAATGGTCAAAAGCCACCTACGGACAGCTTTGTTTTAACTCTGTCAGACTGAGTCTGTGACAGGCCTGGAGCATAAAGCCCATTCAATAGGCATTCTGGTGGAAATGAAGACTGCAACATCTTCCTCCCTTATTGTTCTGAAGACTGCAGCATCTTCCTCCCTTATTGTTCTGAAGACTGCAGCATCTTCCTCCCTTATTGTTCTGGGTTACACTCTGGTAATTGGTGTCCGGTGGTGTTGTGTGTGTAGTAGCCAACTGCTGTCTCTCCTACCAGACAGACGAGAGGGATAGGGGGGGTTGTACTGCAGCCCCATCGCTCTGCAGCCCCATCGCTCTGCAGCCCCATCGCTCTCAGCCCCATCGCTCTCAGCCCCATCGCTCTCAGCCCCATCGCTCTCAGCCCCATCGCTCTGCAGCCCCATCGCTCTGCAGCCCCATCGCTCTCAGCCCCATCGCTCTGCAGCCCCATCGCTCTGCAGCCCCATCGCTCTCAGCCCCATCGCTCTCAGCCCCATCGCTCTGCAGCCCCATCGCTCTCAGCCCCATCGCTCTCAGCCCCATCGCTCTGCTCTCAGCCCCATCGCTCTCAGCCCCATCGCTCTGCAGCCCCATCGCTCTCAGCCCCATCGCTCTGCAGCCCCATCGCTCTCAGCCCCATCGCTCTGCAGCCGCAGCCCGCTCCAACCAACCGCTGGTGGAGATTAAACATAGACTGGGGTCATCTGGCTAATTGGACAAATGTGTTTTGTAATGGAAAGAGGATTATGATATCATATATAGAGGCTTTTGCCTGCTCTACATTACAGAGAGAATCGCTCTACGTTACAGAGAGAATCACTCTAAGTTACAGAGAGAATCGACTGAAATATATCTGCTAAAGTGGAGGGGTCATCACTCCCAGATATGGGCGTGTGTGTGTGTGTGTGTGTGTGTGTTTGCGATTCATATATTCATATATATATATATATATATATATATATATATATATATATATATATATATATATATATATATATATATATTTATATATTAGAATCATAATTGAAAAGGGTTTTGATATCTGCTGTTATAGGATCTAACCTCCTCTCCTCTCCTCTCCTCTCCTCTCCTCTCCTCTCCTCTCCTCTCCTCTCCTCTCCTCTCCTCTCCTCTCCTCTCCTCTCCTCTCTTCTCTCTCCCCTTCTCTCCTCTCCTCTCCTCTCCTCTCCTCTCCTCTCCTCTCCTCTCCTCTCCTCTCCTCTCCTCTCCTCTCCTCTCTCCCCTCCTGTCTCCACTCTCCTCTCCTCTCCTTACCTCTCCTCTCTCCCCTCCTGTCTCCTCTCTCCCCTCCTGTCTCCTCTCCTCTCCTCTCCTCTCTCCCCTCCTGTCTCCTCTCTCCTCTCCTCTCCTTTCCTCTCCTCTCTCCCCTCCTGTCTCCTCTCTCCCCTCCTGTCTCCTCTCTCCCCTCCTGTCTCCTCTCTCCCCTCCTGTCTCCTCTCTCCCCTCCTGTCTCCTCTCTCCCCTCTCTCTTCTCTCTTCCCTCCGACAGTACCATGCCCCCCCCTGGCCAACAGCTGCTACCCACATAGAGGTCAGACTTTAGAGGTTGCTCCACCTCTCATTCCGGCCATCGCCCCAGAGGATGCTGGGAATGTGTCGCGGGCGCAGGAAGTTCCTCGCTGCCTCCCTCGCCCTGCTCTTCATCCCTGCACTCACCTGGCTGTACCTCTCTGCTGGCAACTTCCAAGGTAGGACCCAATTCTCCTGCATCACAGCTCACCTCACCTGGTGCTGTAATATGGCTTCTCTCCTCTGAACAGGCCTCCCTCTATTCATGTCTAGGGTTGCACATTTTCTGAAATCTCCCCAAAATTGCCAGGTTTTCCAGAGATTCTGGGGAAACATGGGAATTTTGAGAACGTTTCCAGTTGGTTGTCCTCTGGCTGCAGAATGTTTACTGACTGTCTCTCAAAGAGCACACCACTAAACCAAGAGTAGTCACCCATAACCAGAAAACAGGACTATTTTGTCTGGTTCTGGTATGACTTTGTAATGATTGCATCATGCAAGTTATTTTCTCACCTGTCTCAAGTTTATTGATGTCAAGCCTTCACTTTCATAGGTCAAGCCTTCACTTTCATAGGACACGGTCATATTCAACCCACCCCATTGTTCGCTATGCACAAACATGGTCCTATATCTTTGATGGCCCATCCCAACTGGGGCTTATGTCGAGGAATCCCAAAAGCTTGAGATCCAGCGCTCCAAATGGTATATCTTACTCTGTGATTGGAGGAAGCATGGTAAAGTTATGCTGCTTTAACAGTTGATCAACTTGTTATCCCACTTTGGAGACAAGTTGGAGTACATGCCTTGGAAGATTGTGTTGAGCGTTAGAGAGATCTTCTTTTACCATTCAGCATCGTTCACAACCCTCTTAAGCCTTAACCCCACCCATCTCTTTAAGGATTCACATGTTAACACATAGCCAACCAATGCATGGTCAACCCTTCCATTATCATGTTAACACATAGCCAACCATCTTCATGGTCAACCCCTCCATTATCATGTTAACACATAGCCAACCATCATCATGGTCAACCCCTCCATTATCATGTTAACACATAGCCAACCATCTGCGTGGTGGACCCCTCCATTATCATGTTAACACATAGCCAACCATCATCATCGTCAACACCTCCATTATCATGTTAACACATGGCCAACCATCATCATCGTCAACACCTCCATTATCATGTTAACACATGGCCAACCATCATCATGGTCAACACCTCCATTATCATGTTAACACATGGCCAACCATCATCATCGTCAACACCTCCATTATCATGTTAACACATGGCCAACCATCATCATGGTCAACACCTCCATTATCATGTTAACACATGGCCAACCATCATCATGGTCAACACCTCCATTATCATGTTAACACATGGCCAACCATCTGTATGGTCAACACCTCCATTATCATGTTAACACATAGCCAACCATCTGTATGGTCAACACCTCCATTATCATGTTAACACATGGCCAACCATCTGTATGGTCATCACCTCCATTATCATGTTAACACATAGCCAACCATCTGTATGGTCAACACCTCCATTATCATGTTAACACATGGCCAACCATCATCATGGTCATCACCTCCATTATCATGTTAACACATAGCCAACCATCATCATGGTCAACACCTCAATTATCTGTCTCATCTGTATGGTCAACACCTCCATTATCATGTTAACACATGACCATGCTGATGGTTGGCTAACACCTCCATTATCATGTTAACACATAGCCAACCATCAGCATGGTCGACCCCTCCATTATCTCAGCCAATCATGGCTAGCCAGGAAGGATCCTGTCTTTCTCCTTTTATAGCTCAGTGCTTTCTCCTTGGCTAAACTAGGCTTATAATTAATTAAAACATTGTATTCATATTTACGGAACCCATACACGTTTGGAATCGAAGGCACATGAATGTTATTGTAAAGATGTTGACTCTACTTTGACATAGGGAGTAGCGTCATCCGCCCCTGTCGGGCTGGCATGTCACATTACACAGTCACCCCTTTTCTGTCATTATTTCTTGAGGTGATGAGTTACTGAGGCCTGTCTGAAGTTGTTGACTTCCTCCTGATGATTTAGTCCTGCTTGCGTCCCAAATGGGACCCACTATAGTGCTCTACTTTAGACCACAGCCCCCCATAAGGAATAGGGTGCCATTTGGGAACTCATCACCAGGAGTTTTCATGAGTTTGTTTTAAAGGATTGAAGTCCTGCAGATTTGTCACATTATTAATTATGATTAAACTGACCATTTTTTGACTGGTCACAGCAACCAAACCGAAACGGTGCGTTTTGAATGTATTCCCATGATGCAACAGCTACCAACGTCAGCAAAGTAATGACAGGATTCAGTAGTTTGAGACGGAACTATGCAGACTAAAATGTACTTCAAGATAACTCTGTTAAAGGCTGATACTGTTCCACCTCAGTACTGTCTGATGTTGTTTACTGTCCCTGTTGCCACAGGCTGTATAATGGGGGACTGGGGATGAAAAGTAGCTTTTAGCTGTTCCTGTTGCCACAGGCTGTATAATGGGGGACTGGGGATGAAAAATAGCTTGTAGCTGTTCCTGTTGCCACAGGCTGTATAATGGGGGACTGGGGATGAAAAGGAGCTTTTAGCTGTTCCTGTTGCCACAGGCTGTATAATGGGGGACTGGGGATGAAAAGGAGCTTTTAGCTGTTCCTGTTGCCACAGGCTGTATAATGGGGGACTGGGGATGAAAAGTAGCTTGTAGCTGTTCCTGTTGCCACAGGCTGTATAATGGGGGACTGGGGATGAAAAGGAGCTTTTAGCTGTTTCTGTTGCCACAGGCTGTATAATGGGGGACTGGGGATGAAAAGGAGCTTTTAGCTGTTCCTGTTGCCACAGGCTGTATAATGGGGGACTGGGGATGAAAAGTAGCTTGTAGCTGTTCCTGTCAAACTAATTATATGAATAAAGACCAAGTAATAGAGTTGGCAGACGAGGGAGGAGGAGGAGGTGTGAAGAGGCTGGCTGGAAGGAGCTTTTAGCGGAGGACTGAATGTGTGAGACAAGCTATCCTCTCTCTCTCTCTCTCTCTCTCTCTCTCTCTCTCACTCACTCACTCACTCAGTCACTCACTCACTCACTCACTCACTCACTCACTCACTCACGCACTCACTCAGATGGGAGGGGAGAGGGTGAGAGACAAAGAGGAGAGGGGGAGATGGGAGAGGAGTAGGGTGAGAGAGAAAGAGAGGGTGAGAGAGGAGGGGGGAGGGGGGGAGAGGGTGAGAGAGGAAGGGAATACGGGAGGGGGAGGGGATACGGGGGAGGAAGGAGAGGAGAGGAGAGGGGAGGAGAGAGGACAAGAGGGGCAGAGGTAGGCGTTGGATGGAAGCCATTAAACAACACAGGACCAAGCTATGGTAATCCACCTCTACCTCTTCTAAACATGTATTGATCAGAGGCTGGAGGGGGAGGGGTTTCCTGTGTGACATCATCAGTCATTTCAGTCACAACACACAGTGGAGCTTCCCTCAGGGAGAATCCCTTTCCTTTCTCTCTGTACTGGAAGGTGGAGAGAGAGGGATGGGGCCGGTGGAGAGAGGGATGGGGAGGGTGGAGAGAGAGAGATGGGGCTGGTGGAGAGAGAGGGATGGGGCCTAGAGGTAGGAGAGAAAGGGATGGGGCCTAGAGGTAGGAGAGAGAGGGATGGGGCCTAGAGGTAGGAGAGAGAGGGATGGGGAGGGTGGAGAGAGAGGGATGGGGCCTAGAGGTAGGAGAGAGAGGGATGGGGCCTAGAGGTAGGAGAGAGAGGGATGGGGCCTAGAGGTAGGAGAGAGAGGGATGGGGAGGGTGGAGAGAGAGGGATGGGGCCTAGAGGTAGGAGAGAGAGGGATGGGGAGGGTGGAGAGAGAGGGATGGGGCCTAGAGGTAGGAGAGAGAGGGATATGGAGGGTGGAGAGAGAGGGATGGGGCCTAGAGGTAGGAGAGAGAGGGATGGGTCCTAGAGGTAGGAGAGAGAGGGATGGGGAGGGTGGAGAGAGAGGGATGGGGCCTAGAGGTAGGAGAGAGAGGGATGTGGAGGGTGGAGAGAGATGGATGGGGCCTAGAGGTAGGAGAGAGATGGATGGGGCCTAGAGGTAGGAGAGAGAGGGATGGGGAGGGTGGAGAGAGAGGGATGGGGCCTAGAGGTAGGAGAGAGAGGGATGGGGCCTAGAGGTAGGAGAGAGAGGGATGGGGAGGATGGAGAGAGAGGGATGAGGCCTAGAGGTAGGAGAGAGAGGGATGGGTCCTAGAGGTAGGAGAGAGAGGGATGGGGAGGGTGGAGAGAGAGGGATGGGGCCTAGAGGTAGGAGAGAGAGGGATGGGGAGGGTGGAGAGAGATGGATGGGGCCTAGAGGTAGGAGAGAGAGGGATGGGGAGGGTGGAGAGAGAGGGATGGGGCCTAGAGGTAGGAGAGAGAGGGATATGGAGGGTGGAGAGAGAGGGATGGGGCCTAGAGGTAGGAGAGAGAGGGATGGGGAGGGTGGAGAGAGAGGGATGGGGCCTAGAGGTAGGAGAGAGATGGATGGGGCCTAGAGGTAGGAGAGAGAGGGGTGGGGAGGGTGGAGAGAGATGGATGGGGCCTAGAGGTAGGAGAGAGAGGGATGGGGCCTAGAGGTAGGAGAGAGGGGGATGGGGCCTAGAGGTAGGAGAGAGAGGGATGGGGCCTAGAGGTAGGAGAAAGAGGGATGGGGAGGGTGGAGAGAGAGGGATGGGGCCTAGAGGTAGGAGAGAGAGGGATGTGGAGGGTGGAGAGAGATGGATGGGGCCTAGAGGTAGGAGAGAGATGGATGGGGCCTAGAGGTAGGAGAGAGAGGGATGGGGAGGGTGGAGAGAGAGGGATGGGGCCTAGAGGTAGGAGAGAGAGGGATGGGGCCTAGAGGTAGGAGAGAGAGGGATGGGGAGGGTGGAGAGAGAGGGATGGGGCCTAGAGGTAGGAGAGAGAGGGATGGGACCTAGAGGTAGGAGAGAGAGGGATGGGTCCTAGAGGTAGGAGAGAGAGGGATGGGGAGGGTGGAGAGAGAGGGATGGGGCCTAGAGGTAGGAGAGAGAGGGATGGGGAGGGTGGAGAGAGATGGATGGGGCCTAGAGGTAGGAGAGAGAGGGATGGGGAGGGTGGAGAGAGAGGGATGGGGCCTAGAGGTAGGAGAGAGAGGGATATGGAGGGTGGAGAGAGAGGGTTGGGGCCTAGAGGTAGGAGAGAGAGGGATGTGGAGGGTGGAGAGAGAGGGATGGGGCCTAGAGGTAGGAGAGAGAGGGATATGGAGGGTGGAGAGAGAGGGATGGGGCCTAGAGGTAGGAGAGAGAGGGATGGGGAGGGTGGAGAGAGAGGGATGGGGCCTAGAGGTAGGAGAGAGAGGGATGGGGCCTAGAGGTAGGAGAGAGAGGGATGGGGAGGGTGGAGAGAGAGGGATGGGGCCTAGAGGTAGGAGAGAGAGGGATATGGAGGGTGGAGAGAGAGGGATGGGGCCTAGAGGTAGGAGAGAGAGGGATGGGGAGGGTGGAGAGAGAGGGATGGGGCCTAGAGGTAGGAGAGAGAGGGATGGGGCCTAGAGGTAGGAGAGAGAGGGATGGGGCCTAGAGGTAGGAGAGAGAGGGATGGGGAGGGTGGAGAGAGAGGGATGGGGCCTAGAGGTAGGAGAGAGAGGGATGTGGAGGGTGGAGAGAGAGGGATGGGGCCTAGAGGTAGGAGAGAGAGGGATATGGAGGGTGGAGAGAGAGGGATGGGGCCTAGAGGTAGGAGAGAGAGGGATATGGAGGGTGGAGAGAGAGGGATGGGGCTAGAGGTAGGAGAGAGAGGGATATGGAGAGAGAGGGATGGGGCCTAGAGGTAGGAGAGAGAGGGATGGGGAGAGAGAGGGATGTGGAGAGAGAGGGGTGGGGAGGGTGGAGAGAGAGGGATGGGGCCTAGAGGTAGGAGAGAGAGGGATGTGGAGGGTGGAGAGAGAGGGATGGGGCCTAGAGGTAGGAGAGAGAGGGATGGGGAGGGTGGAGAGAGATGGATGGGGCCTAGAGGTAGGAGAGAGAGGGATGTGGACGGTGGAGAGAGAGGGATGGGGCCTAGAGGTAGGAGAGAGAGGGATGGGGCCTAGAGGTAGGAGAGAGAGGGATGGGGAGGGTGGAGAGAGAGGGGTGGGGAGGGTGGAGAGAGAGGGATGGGGCCTAGAGGTAGGAGAGAGAGGGATATGGAGGGTGGAGAGAGAGGGATGGGGCCTAGAGGTAGGAGAGAGGGGTGATCAAAGAGGGGTGGGGACTGGACTGGAGGGTGGAGAGAAAGGGATGGAGACTGTCACACTAACAGAGAGAAAGAAGGAACACCAGCACTGAGCAGTCCAGGGCCATATCCACAAAGCGTCTCAGAAAATGTTCATTTAAGACAAATAATACTCCCAGCTCAGAGTAGTTTTTATGATGTTATTAAGACACTGCCCAGACCAACTCTGAGCCAGGACTAAAATCCACTCAGAAAAGTTTCTCAGCTGGTAATCACGACAGATTGAGTTTGAGGTGGACTTGGTATTTTACCAAATACGGCTATCTTCTGTATACCCCCCTGCCTTGTCACAACACAACTGATTGGCTCAAACCCATTGAGAAGGAAATAAATTCCACAAATTAACTTTTAAGAAGGCACACCTGTTCATTGAAATGCATTCCAGGTGACTACCTCATGAAGCTGGTTGAGAGAATGCCAAGAGTGTGCAAAGCTGTCATCAAGGCAAAGGGTGGCTATTTGAAGAATCTCAAATATAAAATATATTTTGATTTGTTTAACGCTTTTTTGGTTACTACATGATTCCATATGTGTTGTTTCATAGTTTTGATGTCTTCACTATTATTCTACAATGTAGAAAATAGTAAAAATAAAGAAAAACCCTTGAATGAGTAGGTGTGTCCAAACTATTGACTGATAGTGTAGGTTTAGATTATTTATGGATTGCGCATATAGAAATATTAAAACATTATTTTCACGAGAGAGAGAGAGAGAGAGAGAGAGAGAGAGAGAGAGAGAGAGAGAGAGAGAGAGAGAGAGAGAGAGAGAGAGAGAGAGAGAGAGAGAGAGAGAGAGAGAGAGAGAGAGAGAGAGAGAGAGAGAGAGAGAGAGAGAGAGAGAGAGAGAGAGAGAGAGAGAGAGAGAGAGAGAGAGAGAGAGAGAGAGAGAGAGAGAGAGAGAGAGAGAGAGAGAGAGAGAGAGAGAGAGAGAGAGAGAGGTTTATTTTTGACCCATCAGAGTAGGAGTAAAAACGTCTCCGTT
Source organism: Coregonus ussuriensis (assembly GCA_031479575.1). Classification (NCBI taxonomy): domain Eukaryota; kingdom Metazoa; phylum Chordata; class Actinopteri; order Salmoniformes; family Salmonidae; genus Coregonus; species Coregonus ussuriensis. Next base: position 2,969,855 of record CM062500.1, on the reverse strand, counting down.
CTCCAGCGCTCACCGCCAAATGTTTCTACTCTGAGACACTTTGTGGATACGGGCCCCAAAGAGGTGATTTTTATAAAACGAAGAATTTCCTCTCCGATCTCAAGGAGATAGAAGTGTGTTTAGGGGAGACTGCAAGGCAAGCCCTGCTCCACTGCTAATGCTGTAGAGCTGCTCTGTGTCTTCAGTCTCTATAACACTAGCGGTGGTGCTAGGTTAGCACAGTGACTGTTCATCTCTTTTGGTCTGAGGACCCAGGCTACACTCTCTTTTTTCAAACAGTTACAGGTCGGCTCTCAGTGTTGTGTTTTTTAAAAGGGGTTGCAGAAAAGCTTGTGGTAACCTCAGCTTTCCCCTGGCCTCGTTGTGATTTGCACTCCAGCCAAAGGGGAGGCACAGCTACCAGCTCCCTCTAAATGAAATGTCACCATTTTTTGTTTCTGCTCAGATTTATAGTCCCAATGGTCTCAGTGGGGTCTGGAGGCAGGGACAGAAGACATACAGTGGGGGAAAAAAAACTATTTAGTCAGCCACCAATTGTGCAAGTTCTCCCACTTAAAAAGATGAGAGAGGCCTGTAATTTTCATCATAGGTACACGTCAACTATGACAGACAAAATGAGAAAAAAAAATCCTGAAAATCACATTGTAGGATTTTTTTATGAATATATTTGCAAATTATGGTGGAAAATAAGTATTTGGTCACCTACAAACAAGCAAGATTTCTGGCTCTCACAGACCTGTAACTTCTTCTTTAAGAGGCTCCTCTGTCCTCCACTCGTTACCTGTATTAATGGCACCTGTTTGAACTTGTTATCAGTATAAAAGACACCTGTCCACAACCTCAAACAGTCACACTCCAAACTCCACTATGGCCAAGAATGAGAAAACATTTTCCAGAAAATCACATTGTAGGATTTTTAATGAATTTATTTGCAAATTAGAAGACATACGCAGGGAAAGGACACATACAGGCATGCACACTACCCACTCTCAGAGAACCAGAGCCCCTTCTGGAGTCCGTTTCGTCCAGGCTGTAATTAAACTCAATGGATTGGCTATGTCTGAATGAACAGGCGTTTGTTTTTGAGGTGCTCTGTGATTTGCCCATATGGCAGCATTCACACAGGACAGGACCGCCAGGCCAGTTGGACCTGGTCTTTGCCACTGCCTGGCCAATTCATTTAGCTTTCAGTCTCTTTTTTTATTGTGTCCCTCTGTAAAGCTCATCATCTATGTGAATGCGTTGCCGTAACATTATCCAATCCAAACACACAAGAAACAGATTGCTTTCTGTTATGGGAATTGCAGCACATTCAAATGTAATGTTGTTACCATCTGCACCATCTCTAGGTTTACATTTCAGTCATTGAGCAGACACTCTTATCCAGAGAGACTTACAGTAGTGAGTCATTTAGCAGATGCTCTTATCCAGAGAGACTTACAGTTAGTGAGTCATTTAGCAGACGCTCTTATCCAGAGAGACTTACAGTAGTGAGTCATTTAGCAGACGCTCTTATCCAGAGAGACTTACAGTAGTGAGTCATTTAGCAGACGCTCTTATCCAGAGAGACCTACAGTAGTAGATCATTTAGCAGACGATCTTATCCAGAGAGACTTACAGTAGTGAGTCATTTAGCAGATGCTCTTATCCAGAGAGACATACAGTTAGTGAGTCATTTAGCAGACGCTCCTATCCAGAGAGACTTACAGTTAGTGAGTCATTTAGCAGACGACGCTCTTATCCAGAGAGACTTACAGTAGTGAGTCATTTAGCAGATGGTCTTATCCAGAGAGACTTACAGTTAGTGAGTCATTTAGCAGACGCTCTTATCCAGAGAGACTTACAGTAGTGAGTCATTTAGCAGACGCTCTTATCCAGAGAGACTTACAGTAGTGAGTCATTTAGCAGACGCTCTTATCCAGAGAGACTTACAGTAGTGAGACATTTAGCAGACGCTCTTATCCAGAGAGACTTACAGTAGTGAGTCATTTAGCAGACGCTCTTATCCAGAGAGACTTACAGTAGTGAGTCATTTAGCAGACGCTCTTATCCAGAGAGACTTACAGTAGTGAGTCATTTAGCAGACGCTCTTATCCAGAGAGACTTACAGTACTAGATCATTGAGCAGACGCTCTTATCCAGAGAGACTTACAGTAGTGAGTCATTTAGCAGACGCTCTTATCCAGAGAGACTTACAGTAGTGAGTCATTTAGCAGACGCTCTTATCCAGAGAGACTTACAGTACTAGATCATTTAGCAGACGATCTTATCCAGAGAGACTTACAGTAGTGAGTCATTTAGCAGATGCTCTTATCCAGAGAGACATACAGTTAGTGAGTCATTTAGCAGACGCTCCTATCCAGAGAGACTTACAGTTAGTGAGTCATTTAGCAGACGCTCTTATCCAGAGAGACTTACAGTAGTGAGTCATTTAGCAGACGGTCTTATCCAGAGAGACTTACAGTAGTGACACATTTAGCAGACGCTCTTATCCAGAGAGACTTACAGTAGTGTCATTTAGCAGACGCTCTTATCCAGAGAGACGTACACTAGTGAGTCATTTAGCAGACGCTCTTATCCAGAGAGACTTACAGTAGTGAGTCATTTAGCAGACGCTCTTATCCAGAGAGACTTACAGTAGTGAGACATTTAGCAGACGCTCTTATCCAGAGAGACTTACAGTACTAGATCATTGAGCAGACGCTCTTATCCAGAGAGACTTACAGTAGTGAGTCATTTAGCAGACGCTCTTATCCAGAGAGACTTACAGTAGTGAGTCATTTAGCAGACGCTCTTATCCAGAGAGACTTACAGTACTAGATCATTTAGCAGACGCTCTTATCCAGAGAGACTTACAGTAGTGAGTCATTTAGCAGACGCTCTTATCCAGAGAGACTTACAGTAGTGAGTCATTTAGCAGACGCTCTTATCCAGAGAGACTTACAGTAGTAGATCATTTAGCAGACGATCTTATCCAGAGAGACTTACAGTAGTGAGTCATTTAGCAGATGCTCTTATCCAGAGAGACATACAGTTAGTGAGTCATTTAGCAGACGCTCCTATCCAGAGAGACTTACAGTTAGTGAGTCATTTAGCAGACGCTCTTATCCAGAGAGACTTACAGTAGTGAGTCATTTAGCAGATGGTCTTATCCAGAGAGACTTACAGTAGTGACACATTTAGCAGACGCTCTTATCCAGAGAGACTTACAGTAGTGTCATTTAGCAGACGCTCTTATCCAGAGAGACTTACACTAGTGAGTCATTTAGCAGACGCTCTTATCCAGAGAGACTTACAGTAGTGAGTCATTTAGCAGACGCTCTTATCCAGAGAGACTTACAGTAGTGAGACATTTAGCAGACGCTCTTATCCAGAGAGACTTACAGTAGTGAGTCATTTAGCAGACGCTCTTATCCAGAGAGACTTACAGTAGTGAGACATTTAGCAGACGCTCTTATCCAGAGAGACTTACAGTAGTGAGTCATTTAGCAGACGCTCTTATCCAGAGAGACTTACAGTAGTGAGTCATTTAGCAGACGCTCTTATCCAGAGAGACTTACAGTACTAGATCATTGAGCAGACGCTCTTATCCAGAGAGACTTACAGTAGTGAGTCATTTAGCAGACGCTCTTATCCAGAGAGACTTACAGTAGTGAGTCATTTAGCAGACGCTCTTATCCAGAGAGACTTACAGTAGTGAGTCATTTAGCAGACGGTCTTATCCAGAGAGACTTACAGTAGTGAGACATTTAGCAGACGCTCTTATCCAGAGAGACTACAGTAGTGAGTCATTTAGCAGACGGTGTTATCCATAGAGACTTACAGTAGTGAGTCATTTAGCAGACGTTCTTATCCAGAGAGACTTACAGTAGTGAGTCATTTAGCAGACGCTCTTATCCAGAGAGACTTCCAGTTAGTGAGTCATTTAGCAGACGCTCTTATCCAGAGAGACTTACAGTAGTGAATCATTTAGCAGACGCTCTTATCCAGAGAGACTTACAGTAGTGAGTCATTTAGCAGACGCTCTTATCCAGAGCGACTTACAGTAGTGAGTCATTTATCAGACGCTCTTATCCAGAGAGACTTACAGTAGTAGATCATTTAGCAGACGCTCTTATCCAGAGTGACTTACAGTAGTGAGTCATTTAGCAGACGCTCTTATCCAGAGAGACTTACACTAGTGAGTCATTTAGCAGACGCTCTTATCCAGAGAGACTTACAGTAGTGAGTCATTTAGCAGACGCTCTTATCCAGAGAGACTTGCAGTAGTGAGACATTTAGCAGACGCTCTTATCCAGAGAGACTTACAGTAGTGAGTCATTTAGCAGACGCTCTTATCCAGAGAGACTTACAGTAGTGAGTCATTTAGCAGACGCTCTTATCCAGAGAGACTTACAGTAGTGAGTCATTTAGCAGACGCTCTTATCCAGAGATACTTACAGTACTAGATCATTGAGCAGACGCTCTTATCCAGAGAGACTTACAGTAGTGAGTCATTTAGCAGACGCTCTTATCCAGAGAGACTTACAGTAGTGAGTCATTTAGCAGACGCTCTTATCCAGAGAGACTTACAGTAGTGAGTCATTTAGCAGACGGTCTTATCCAGAGAGACTTACAGTAGTGAGACATTTAGCAGACGCTCTTATCCAGAGAGACTACAGTAGTGAGTCATTTAGCAGACGGTGTTATCCATAGAGACTTACAGTAGTGAGTCATTTAGCAGACGTTCTTATCCAGAGAGACTTACAGTAGTGAGTCATTTAGCAGACGCTCTTATCCAGAGAGACTTCCAGTTAGTGAGTCATTTAGCAGACGCTCTTATCCAGAGAGACTTACAGTAGTGAATCATTTAGCAGACGCTCTTATCCAGAGAGACTTACAGTAGTGAGTCATTTAGCAGACGCTCTTATCCAGAGCGACTTACAGTAGTGAGTCATTTATCAGACGCTCTTATCCAGAGAGACTTACAGTAGTGAGTCATTTAGCAGACGCTCTTATCCAGAGTGACTTACAGTAGTGAGTCATTTAGCAGACGCTCTTATCCAGAGAGACTTACAGTAGTGAGTCATTTAGCAGACGCTCTTATCCAGAGAGACTTACAGTAGTGTCATTTAGCAGACGCTCTTATCCAGAGAGACTTACACTAGTGAGTCATTTAGCAGACGCTCTTATCCAGAGAGACTTACAGTAGTGAGTCATTTAGCAGACGCTCTTATCCAGAGAGACTTACAGTAGTGAGACATTTAGCAGACGCTCTTATCCAGAGAGACTTACAGTAGTGAGTCATTTAGCAGACGCTCTTATCCAGAGAGACTTACAGTAGTGAGTCATTTATCAGACGCTCTTATCCAGAGAGACTTACAGTAGTGAGTCATTTAGCAGACGCTCTTATCCAGAGAGACTTACAGTACTAGATCATTGAGCAGACGCTCTTATCCAGAGAGACTTACAGTAGTGAGTCATTTAGCAGACGCTCTTATCCAGAGAGACTTACAGTAGTGAGTCATTTAGCAGACGCTCTTATCCAGAGAGACTTACAGTACTAGATCATTTAGCAGACGATCTTATCCAGAGAGACTTACAGTAGTGAGTCATTTAGCAGATGCTCTTATCCAGAGAGACATACAGTTAGTGAGTCATTTAGCAGACGCTCCTATCCAGAGAGACTTACAGTTAGTGAGTCATTTAGCAGACGCTCTTATCCAGAGAGACTTACAGTAGTGAGTCATTTAGCAGACGGTCTTATCCAGAGAGACTTACAGTAGTGACACATTTAGCAGACGCTCTTATCCAGAGAGACTTACAGTAGTGTCATTTAGCAGACGCTCTTATCCAGAGAGACGTACACTAGTGAGTCATTTAGCAGACGCTCTTATCCAGAGAGACTTACAGTAGTGAGTCATTTAGCAGACGCTCTTATCCAGAGAGACTTACAGTAGTGAGACATTTAGCAGACGCTCTTATCCAGAGAGACTTACAGTACTAGATCATTGAGCAGACGCTCTTATCCAGAGAGACTTACAGTAGTGAGTCATTTAGCAGACGCTCTTATCCAGAGAGACTTACAGTAGTGAGTCATTTAGCAGATGGTCTTATCCAGAGAGACTTACAGTTAGTGAGTCATTTAGCAGACGCTCTTATCCAGAGAGACTTACAGTAGTGAGTCATTTAGCAGACGGTCTTATCCAGAGAGACTTACAGTAGTGACACATTTAGCAGACGCTCTTATCCAGAGAGACTTACAGTAGTGTCATTTAGCAGACGCTCTTATCCAGAGAGACTTACACTAGTGAGTCATTTAGCAGACGCTCTTATCCAGAGAGACTTACAGTAGTGAGTCATTTAGCAGACGCTCTTATCCAGAGAGACTTACAGTAGTGAGACATTTAGCAGACGCTCTTATCCAGAGAGACTTACAGTAGTGAGTCATTTAGCAGACGCTCTTATCCAGAGAGACTTACAGTAGTGAGACATTTAGCAGACGCTCTTATCCAGAGAGACTTACAGTAGTGAGTCATTTAGCAGACGCTCTTATCCAGAGAGACTTACAGTAGTGAGTCATTTAGCAGACGCTCTTATCCAGAGAGACTTACAGTACTAGATCATTGAGCAGACGCTCTTATCCAGAGAGACTTACAGTAGTGAGTCATTTAGCAGACGCTCTTATCCAGAGAGACTTACAGTAGTGAGTCATTTAGCAGACGCTCTTATCCAGAGAGACTTACAGTAGTGAGTCATTTAGCAGACGGTCTTATCCAGAGAGACTTACAGTAGTGAGACATTTAGCAGACGCTCTTATCCAGAGAGACTACAGTAGTGAGTCATTTAGCAGACGGTGTTATCCATAGAGACTTACAGTAGTGAGTCATTTAGCAGACGTTCTTATCCAGAGAGACTTACAGTAGTGAGTCATTTAGCAGACGCTCTTATCCAGAGAGACTTCCAGTTAGTGAGTCATTTAGCAGACGCTCTTATCCAGAGAGACTTACAGTAGTGAATCATTTAGCAGACGCTCTTATCCAGAGAGACTTACAGTAGTGAGTCATTTAGCAGACGCTCTTATCCAGAGCGACTTACAGTAGTGAGTCATTTATCAGACGCTCTTATCCAGAGAGACTTACAGTAGTAGATCATTTAGCAGACGCTCTTATCCAGAGTGACTTACAGTAGTGAGTCATTTAGCAGACGCTCTTATCCAGAGAGACTTACACTAGTGAGTCATTTAGCAGACGCTCTTATCCAGAGAGACTTACAGTAGTGAGTCATTTAGCAGACGCTCTTATCCAGAGAGACTTGCAGTAGTGAGACATTTAGCAGACGCTCTTATCCAGAGAGACTTACAGTAGTGAGTCATTTAGCAGACGCTCTTATCCAGAGAGACTTACAGTAGTGAGTCATTTAGCAGACGCTCTTATCCAGAGAGACTTACAGTAGTGAGTCATTTAGCAGACGCTCTTATCCAGAGATACTTACAGTACTAGATCATTGAGCAGACGCTCTTATCCAGAGAGACTTACAGTAGTGAGTCATTTAGCAGACGCTCTTATCCAGAGAGACTTACAGTAGTGAGTCATTTAGCAGACGCTCTTATCCAGAGAGACTTACAGTAGTGAGTCATTTAGCAGACGGTCTTATCCAGAGAGACTTACAGTAGTGAGACATTTAGCAGACGCTCTTATCCAGAGAGACTACAGTAGTGAGTCATTTAGCAGACGGTGTTATCCATAGAGACTTACAGTAGTGAGTCATTTAGCAGACGTTCTTATCCAGAGAGACTTACAGTAGTGAGTCATTTAGCAGACGCTCTTATCCAGAGAGACTTCCAGTTAGTGAGTCATTTAGCAGACGCTCTTATCCAGAGAGACTTACAGTAGTGAATCATTTAGCAGACGCTCTTATCCAGAGAGACTTACAGTAGTGAGTCATTTAGCAGACGCTCTTATCCAGAGCGACTTACAGTAGTGAGTCATTTATCAGACGCTCTTATCCAGAGAGACTTACAGTAGTGAGTCATTTAGCAGACGCTCTTATCCAGAGTGACTTACAGTAGTGAGTCATTTAGCAGACGCTCTTATCCAGAGAGACTTACAGTAGTGAGTCATTTAGCAGACGCTCTTATCCAGAGCGTGCTCTTATCCAAATGCATACATTTTCATACTGGTCCCCCATGGGAATCGAACCCACAACCCTGCCATTTGTAAATGCCATGCTCTACCAACTGAGCCAGGATATGTGTTGACTATGAGATGATTCTGTGTTCAGCTCATGCCTTGGCAATAAAGAACAACGTAAAGATGTAAAATATTCACATTCTGAGCATGAATACTTCATGACTTTAGTGGCCATATGGTCCTTAATGACATGTAAGGAGGGCGTTTGCCTGCTGATCTGCATAACGAATGCATAACTAATTACCATGATCTAAAATCACCATATCGGAACGGCTACTAAACACATCACTCTATAAAACCTATTGGAGCTGAACAGCCATTCAGTCCTTAGTGGACCTGTCTAACACCTTATTCAGTCCTTAGTGGACCTATCTAACACCTTATTCAGTCCTTAGTGGACCTATCTAACACCTTATTCAGTCCTTAGTGGACCTATCTAACACCTTATTCAGTCCTTAGTGGACCTATCTAACACCTTATTCAGTCCTTAGTGGACCTGTCTAACACCTTATTCAGTCCTTAGTGGACCTGTCTAACACCTTATTCAGTCCTTAGTGGACCTGTCTAACACCTTATTCAGTCCTTAGTGGACCTGTCTAACACCTTATTCAGTCCTTAGTGGACCTGTCTAACACCTTATTCAGTCCTTAGTGGACCTGTCTAACACCTTATTCAGTCCTTAGTGGACCTGTCTAACACCTTATTCAGTCCTTAGTGGACCTATCTAACACCTTATTCAGTCCTTAGTGGACCTATCTAACACCTTATTCAGTCCTTAGTGGACCTATCTAACACCTTATTCAGTCCTTAGTGGACCTATCTAACACCTTATTCAGTCCTTAGTGGACCTGTCTAACACCTTATTCAGTCCTTAGTGGACCTGTCTAACACCTTATTCAGTCCTTAGTGGACCTGTCTAACACCTTATTCAGTCCTTAGTGGACCTGTCTAACACCTTATTCAGTCCTTAGTGGACCTGTCTAACACCTTATTCAGTCCTTAGTGGACCTGTCGAACACCTTATTCAGTCCTTAGTGGACCTGTCTAACACCTTATTCAGTCCTTAGTGGACCTATCTAACACCTTATTCAGTCCTTAGTGGACCTATCTAACACCTTATTCAGTCCTTAGTGGACCTGTCGAACACCTTATTCAGTCCTTAGTGGACCTATCTAACACCTTATTCAGTCCTTAGTGGACCTGTCTAACACCTTATTCAGTCCTTAGTGGACCTATCTAACACCTTATTCAGTCCTTAGTGGACCTATCTAACACCTTATTCAGTCCTTAGTGGACCTGTCGAACACCTTATTCAGTCCTTAGTGGACCTATCTAACACCTTATTCAGTCCTTAGTGGACCTATCTAACACCTTATTCAGTCCTTAGTGGACCTGTCTAACACCTTATTCAGTCCTTAGTGGACCTATCTAACACCTTATTCAGTCCTTAGTGGACCTGTCTAACACCTTATTCAGTCCTTAGTGGACCTTATTCAGTCCTTAGTGGACCTATCTAACACCTTATTCAGTCCTTAGTGGACCTATCTAACACCTTATTCAGTCCTTAGTGGACCTGTCTAACACCTTATTCAGTCCTTAGTGGACCTATCTAACACCTTATTCAGTCCTTAGTGGACCTATCTAACACCTTATTCAGTCCTTAGTGGACCTATCTAACACCTTATTCAGTCCTTAGTGGACCTTATTCAGTCCTTAGTGGACCTTATTCAGTCCTTAGTGGACCTTATTCAGTCCTTAGTGGACCTTATTCAGTCCTTAGTGGACCTTATTCAGTCCTTAGTGGACCTATCTAACACCTTATTCAGTCCTTAGTGGACCTGTCTAACACCTTATTCAGTCCATAGTGGACCTGTCTAACACCTTATTCAGTCCTTAGTGGACCTGTCTAACACCTTATTCAGTCCTTAGTGGACCTGTCTAACACCTTATTCAGTCCTTAGTGGACCTATATAACACCTTATTCAGTCCTTAGTGGACCTTATTCAGTCCTTAGTGGACCTGTCTAACACCTTATTCAATCCTTAGTGGACCTGTCTAACACCTTATTCAGTCCTTAGTGGACCTGCCTAACACCTTATTCAGTCCTTAGTGGACCTGTCTAACACCTTATTCAGTCTGTAGTGGACGTATCTAACACCTTATTCAGTCCTTAGTGGACCTATCTAACACCTTATTCAGTCCTTAGTGGACCTATCTAACACCTTATTCAGTCCTTAGTGGACCTATCTAACACCTTATTCAGTCCTTAGTGGACCTGTCTAACACCTTATTCAGTCCTTAGTGGACCTATCTAACACCTTATTCAGTCCTTAGTGGACCTGCCTAACACCTTATTCAGTCCTTAGTGGACCTACAGTGGGGGAAAAAAGTATTTAGTCAGCCACCAATTGTGCAAGTTCTCCCACTTAAAAAGTTGAGAGAGGCCTGTAATTTTCATCATAGGTACACGTCAACTATGACAGACAAAATGAGAAAAAAAATCCAGAAAATCACATTGTAGAATTTTTAATGAATTTATTTGCAAATTATGGTGGAAAATAGGTATTTGGTCAATAACAAAAGTTTCTCAATACTTTGTTATATACCCTTTGTTGGCAATGACACAGGTCAAACGTTTTCTGTAAGTCTTCACAAGGTTTTCACACACTGTTGCTGGTATTTTGGCCCATTCCTCCATGCATATCTCCTCTAGAGTGATGTTTTGGGGCTGTCGCTGGGCAACACAGACTTTCAACTCCCTCCAAAGATTTTCTATGGGGTTGAGATCTGGAGACTGGCTAGGCCATTCCAGGACCTTGAAATGCTTCTTACGAAGCCACTCCTTCGTTGCCCGGGCGGTGTGTTTGGGATCATTGTCATGCTGAAAGACCCAGCCACGTTTCATCTTCAATGCCCTTGCTGATGGAAGGAGGTTTTCTCTCAAAATCTCACGATACATGGCCCCATTCATTCTTTCCTTTACACAGATCAGTCGTCCTGGTCCCTTTGCAGAAAAACAGCCCCAAAGCATGATGTTTACACCCCCATGCTTCACAGTAGGTATGGTGTTCTTTGGATGCAACTCAGCATTCTTTGTCCTCCAAATACGACGAGTTGAGTTTTTACCAAAAAATTCTATTTTGGTTTCATCTGACCATATGACATTCTCCCAATCCTCTTCTGGATAATCCAAATGCACTCTAGCAAACTTCAGACGGGCCTGGACATGTACTGGCTTAAACAGGGGGACACGTCTGGCACTGCAGGATTTGAGTCCCTGGCGGTGTAGTGTGTTACTGATGGTAGGCTTTGTTACTTTGGTCCCAGCTCTCTGCAGGTCATTCACTAGGTCCCCCTGTGTGGTTCTGGGATTTTTGCTCACCGTTCTTGTGATCATTTTGACCCCACGGGGTGAGATCTTGCGTGGAGCCCCAGATCGAGGGAGATTATCAGTGGTCTTGTATGTCTTCCATTTCCTAATAATTGCTCCCACAGTTGATTTCATCAAACCAAGCTGCTTACCTATTGCAGATTCAGTCTTCCCAGCCTGGTGGAGGTCTACAATTTTGTTTCTGGTGTCCTTTGACAGCTCTTTGGTCTTGGCCATAGTGGAGTTTGGAGTGTGACTGTTTGAGGTTGTGGACAGGTGTCTTTTATACTGATAACAAGTTCCAACAGGTGCCATTAATACAGGTAATGAGTGGAGAACAGAGGAGCCTCTTAAAGAAGAAGTTACAGGTCTGTGAGAGCCAGAAATCTTGCTTGTTTGTAGGTGACCAAATACTTATTTTCCACCATAATTTGCAAATAAATTCATAAAAATCCTACAATGTGATTTTCTGGATAATTTTTTCTCAATTTGTCTGTCATAGTTGACGTGTACCTATGATGAAAATTACAGGCCTCTCTCATCTTTTTAAGTGGGAGAACTTGCACAATTGGTGGCTGACTAAATACTTTTTTTCCCCACTGTATCTAACACCTTATTCAGTCCTTAGTGGACCTGTCTAACACCTTATTCAGTCCTTAGTGGACCTGTCTAACACCTTATTCAGTCCTTAGTGGACCTATCTAACACCTTATTCAGTCCTTAGTGGACCTATCTAACACCTTATTCAGTCCTTAGTGGACCTTATTCAGTCCTTAGTGGACCTTATTCAGTCCTTAGTGGACCTGTCTAACACCTTATTCAGTCCTTAGTGGACCTATCTAACACCTTATTCAGTCCTTAGTGGACCTGTCTAACACCTTATTCAGTCCTTAGTGGACCTGTCTAACACCTTATTCAGTCCTTAGTGGACCTATCTAACACCTTATTCAGTCCTTAGTGGACCTTATTCAGTCCTTAGTGGACCTTATTCAGTCCTTAGTGGACCTGTCTAACACATTATTCAGTCCTTAGTGGACCTATCTAACACCTTATTCAGTCCTTAGTGGACCTGTCTAACACCTTATTCAGTCCTTAGTGGACCTATCTAACACCTTATTCAGTCCTTAGTGGACCTGTCTAACACCTTATTCAGTCCTTAGTGGACCTGTCTAACACCTTATTCAGTCCTTAGTGGACCTATCTAACACCTTATTCAGTCCTTAGTGGACCTGTCTAACACCTTATTCAGTCCTTAGTGGACCTGTCTAATACCTTATTCAGTCCTTAGTGGACCTGTCTAACACCTTATTCAGTCCTTAGTGGACCTGTCTAACACCTTATTCAGTCCTTAGTGGACCTGTCTAACACCTTATTCAGTCCTTAGTGGACCTATCTAACACCTTATTCAGTCCTTAGTGGACCTATCTAATGCACCTCTTAGCCAACTACTGTGTTCAAACGCTAACCACTCAGGCCTTTGGACCGGCTGATTCAGGCCTGCCTCCTGAATGGCACCCTATTTCCTATATAGTGCACTACTTTTGACCAGAGACATAGGGAATAGGCACCATTTGATTAGGCACCAGGTGATTCATGGTCTGTTTGGATGCCCTGCTCCCCTGTGATGCTCCCTGGTCGTTCGTGTATGACACATTTATTTGGCGTTTTCCTGTCATGCTTTCCGTCCACACCGTTACCGAGGAGACATCTGGCGTGCGACAGCCTGGCGGGCAGAGGGGGCGGAGCATCCTCCATGTGACAGCAGCTGGTCACCTGACAGCGTGTATGAATCACCTGGCGCCCCGGCGGCGAGCGGGGAGCGGGGAGCAGAGCGCGCCAACAACAGAACTGAGCGGGCATCAGTAAGGACGCTAAAAATAGACGCCATTTTGTAATTTGGTACTGGCCCTTGTATGAGCATGCTGTCCTCAGGAGACCGATGCCAAAATACTTATTTACTAAGTTAGGTATCATGGTGCCGAGTGATGCATGAGGTCAAGGTCCCTTCATATCTTCCTCTTCCAGGGACAACAAGATACACAAGGCATATTCTTCAGTCCTGGTCCTGGGGACAAAGAGTGGTACTGTTTTTTTGTTTTGTTCCAGCCCAGCACTAACACGCCTGATTCAAAGATGGTGGATCGCCAGAGCATTTTCACCACCTGTCACAGTGGCGTCTCTAACCTCTGTCAAAGAGTAGCCAACTCTCTGAGTAAAGTTACTCGAAGGAATGTTAAGTGACTGTTGATAGTGGATGGCATTTCAAACAGCCTCCCCCCGTGTTTAGAGGGCGAGGAGAGAGACTAACTGTGAAAACAGAACAGTACTTGCAGGCTGGCTAGTGAACCCCGGCAGTGTGATATTAACCACCTTTTTCAGGGGGGGGAGGTGAACTTCCATTACTAACCGTCACTGTCTCGCTGTGGCTCTCACGCTAACGCTCTTTCTCTCTCGCTCCATCTCCCTCCCTCCCCTCTCGCTCCATCTCCCTCCCTCTCGCTGTGGCCTGCTCATCACACATCCCACATTTAGAAACACGGGGCGGCTTTCCTTTTTGATTATTCAACACTCTCTTGACGCTATTCTCCATCCATCTACATCTCCAACTGGGGCAGCTAGCGTTGAGGGAATTAGCATAATGTTACCGCCTTGGTGGGGCCTTCTCATCACCATGGTGACATAATAATGAAGTTTCCATAAACATGAATGTCCCAATTAATGTAAAAGTTGAGGATGTTTTTTTTTTTTTTGTTTCGACCCTGGTGTAAACATGTTGAATATTCGTGAGGAGGAACAGGAAGTTAATAAATAATGAGGCGGAGCCTAGCAGCGGTCTCCATGGTCACCTAGTGGAACTAGTTTCAGTCAGCATATTTCCATTGTTACCAACCAGACGACTCAGAGCACAGTCTAAGAGGAAATCCTGAGGCTGTGTATAACAGGATTGAAAGGTGGACTGGGTATGGGGTGACCGGGCGTGTGGAAAGGAAAGTAGTGGTTGTGTCAAAGTGCTCTGCTATTGGTTAAGACGGTTTTGATTGAGCAGTGTTTTTTATTTAAATTTTGTTTCTTACCACCGACTACCTGTACATTGAGCTACCGTACCACGAGAGTTTGGACTTCTGTTTTTAAGTCAGAGGATGAGTCTGAGTCGTTTTTTAATGTTAGTTTTAAACAAATAATTGTAGATTTTCAGTTATAAAACTGACGATTGTTTATTTCTGGATGAAATGATTGATGACGGGTGTGCTGTTGCTTCATGCGTTGTACGCGTGTTCATACTATGACTGTCACCCTGATATTGGCTAGGTAGCTACTTCCCAATGCGTTGCCGGACAGTAATGCTTGTTAAGCCGAGCCAAGGTCACTGTGTCCCGGTGCTGTTGCTGTTCATACCCTCCCCATTTTAGTAGTACACTGTACGTATGTATCCAGGTGACTTCTAGATAGTTATCAATATGAGTTATTTATTGTGTAGGCTGCTATCCTACTTGAAATAAAATCATGGGAGGGAAGAAATGTCCACGTTAGCTACTGCTGGTGACGCGACCGTGACACCCAGTAGAAAGCACCTCGGGTTGTGCTGCCCAATCAGCTACGCAAAACAGTCTTCAGTGGCAACAAATCTGCCCAGTTAGCTGATTCGCTTTCCATACACCCGCCCACTTACCCATGCTCCAGTCGCCGTATTGGGCTGCAGCTACACATACTTGAGTCTCCTAGGTGGATGGTCCGTCTTTTTCAACCCTCCCCGGGAAACAACAGCTGACATTGGGGAACTCTTCTATTCCTGTGAACATTTTCCATGGATAATATACTGTGACAGTCAGTGCTGCCTCTCCTCTCCCCTCCTCTCCCCCCCTCTCCCTTCCTCTGCTTCCCTCCCCCCTCCCCCCTCCCCCTCTCCCCTCCTCTCCTCCCCTCCCCCCTCCCCCGTCCTCTCCTTCCCTCCCCCATCTCAACCCCCAGCCCCCTGTCATCCTCTGAGTTAGTAGTCAGAGTAGCACAGAGCTAAATCACGTTAGATGGACCTGAATGTGTCAGGTCGTGCATAGCTAGCTCAGCAGTGGACTCTAATGAGATAAAGGGGTTTGTTTTGTTTTTCGGGGGTTTCAAGTGAGCGATGGACACACAGGGAATCTTTCAAGATGGAAGATAAACAATCAAGGTCTTCTGGAAGGAATACGTTAAAGAAATCAAATAAAGAAATTAAGTAGTTCAATTAGTTTCAAGTCTAGCTCTCCGGAAGTGAAGAGAGCTAGGCTAATACCATACACAACATGGTACTGTAGAGAGCTAGGCTAATACCATACACAACATGGTACTGTAGAGAGCTAGGCTAATACTATACACAACATGGTACTGTAGAGAGCTAGGCTAATACTATACACAACATGGTACTGTAGAGAGCTAGGCTAATACCTATACACAACATGGTACTGTAGAGAGCTAGGCTAATACCATACACAACATGGTACTGTAGAGAGCTAGGCTAATACCATACACAACATGGTACTGTAGAGAGCTAGGCTAATACTATACACAACATGGTACTGTAGAGAGCTAGGCTAATACCATACACAACATGGTACTGTAGAGAGCTAGGCTAATACTATACACAACATGGTACTGTAGAGAGCTAGGCTAATACTATACACAACATGGTACTGTAGAGAGCTAGGCTAATACCATACACAACATGGTACTGTAGAGAGCTAGGCTAATACTATACACAACATGGTACTGTAGAGAGCTAGGCTAATACCATACACAACATGGTACTGTAGAGAGCTAGGCTAATACCATACACAACATGGTACTGTAGAGAGCTAGGCTAATACTATACACAACATGGTACTGTAGAGAGCTAGGCTAATACCATACACAACATGGTACTGTAGAGAGCTAGGCTAATACTATACACAACATGGTACTGTAGAGCGCTAGGCTAATACCATACACAACATGGTACAAGGCCAGTACATTGTTCTAAATAAAGTTTCCACATTATATTACTGTTTTCAGAACAACAACTCTTGAGTTGCAGATAGTGTTGTTGTTTTGCTGTGGCAGCTAGTCTCCACATATCACATCTCTCTGTTGAGTCATAACACAAGGGTAGCTGGGGGCCTGGGGATCTCATCCCAGTCCATCTCCCTGACTGCTGTCTAATCTACAGCATGTCTCCTGCTACCTGCCATGTACTGTGACTGTCTGACCACCACTAACTCACTCCCACTGACCCCAGGCCTGTCTCTAACCTCCTGCCTCTGTCCCCAAGCCTGTCTCTCTAACCTCCTCCCACTGTCCCCAGGCCTGTCTCTCTAACCTCATCCCACTGTCCCCAGGCCTGTCTCTCTAACCTCCTCCCACTGACCCCAGGCCTGTCTCTAACCTCCTCCCACTGACCCCAGGCCTGTCTCTAACCTCCTGCCTCTGGCTCCAGGCCTGTCTCTCTAACCTCCTCCCACTGTCCCCAAGCCTGTCTCTCTAACCTCCTGCCTCTGTCACTTTGACACCATGGCCTGACCAATGGGCTGCCAGGTCAGCACAAACACACTGTCCAATGAGACCAAGCACACCACCAAGGGTCAGGAGACATCCATCAAACCATAGCATCTCTCTCTCTGCACCTCTACATCCTAGCTCTTGACTGGTTGACATGGCCTGTTAAGGTTATGTCAGTCCATTCCCAGGGCATCGATCCTGAGGTGTCAAAGTGTACTGTGTCTAGAGATAGCAACACTCCGACGAGGCTGTCCAGCTCAGCACGATCACAATCACAATTCAAACTGCACATTCCACCCGCTTTTCATCACACTAAGAAAGACTGGGGCAATAGCTGAGAGAGTTGGCCCAGATAGCTGGGCTAAGTATATAAGCTACAGAGGAACATTACTCCAGAAAGCTATGGGCTATGTTTATAAGCTACATAGGAACATTACTCCAGAAAGCTAGCTGGCTATGTTTATAAGCTACAGAGGAGCATTACTCCAGAAAGCTAGCTGGCTATGTTTATAAGCTACAGAGGAGCATTACTCCAGAAAGCTAGCTGGCTATGTTTATAAGCTACATAGGAACATTACTCCAGAAAGCTAGCTGCCTATGTTTATAAGCTACAGCGGAACATTACTCCAGAAAGCTAGCTGGCTATGTTTATAAGCTACAGAGGAACATTACTCCAGAAAGCTAGCTGGCTATGTTTATAAGCTACAGAGGAACATTACTCCAGAAAGCTAGCTGGCTATGTTTATAAGCTACAGAGGAACATTACTCCAGAAAGCTAGCTGGATATGTTTATAAGCTACAGCGGAACATTACTCTAGAAAGCTAGCTGGCTATGTTTATAAGCTACAGAGGAACATTACTCCAGAAAGCTGGGCTATGTTTATAAGCTACAGAGGAACATTACTCCAGAAAGCTAGCTGGCTATGTTTATAAGCTACAGAGAAACATTACTCCAGAAAGCTGGGCTATGTTTATAAGCTACAGAGGAGCATTACTCCAGAAAGCTATGGGCTATGTTTATAAGCTACAGAGGAACATTACTCCAGAAAGCTAGCTGGCTATGTTTATAAGCTACAGAGGAACATTACTCCAGAAAGCTGGGCTATGTTTATAAGCTACAGAGGAACATTACTCCAGAAAGCTAGCTGGCTATGTTTATAAGCTACAGAGGAACATTACTCCAGAAAGCTAGCTGGCTATGTTTATAAGCTACAGAGGAACATTACTCCAGAAAGCTAACTGGCTATGTTTATAAGCTACAGAGGAACATTACTCCAGAAAGCTGGGCTATGTTTATAAGCTACATAGGAACATTACTCCAGAAAGATAGCTGGCTATGTTTATAAGCTATAGAGGAACATTAATCCAGAAAGCTATGGGCTATGTTTATAAGCTACAGAGGAACATTACTCCAGAAAGCTAGCTGGCTATGTTTATAAGCTACAGAGGAACATTACTCCAGAAAGCTAGCTGGCTATGTTTATAAGCTACAGAGGAACATTACTCCAGAAAGCTAGCTGGCTATGTTTATAAGCTACAGAGGAACATTACTCCAGAAAGGTAGCTGGCTATGTTTATAAGCTACAGAGGAACATTACTCCAGAAAGCTAGCTGGCTATGTTTATAAGCTACAGAGGAACATAACTATAGTTCTATGTTTAGTGTGTAATTGCCTGGAGGGGTAAAGTCATGGTGAAAATGACACACTTCTGAAGGACCAGAGGGGAATTATTTCCCTTAGAATCATGATGTGCGTCCCAAATGGCACCTTATTCTCTATATAGTGCACTACTTTCGATCAAGATTCTGTATAGGGAATAGGGGTGCCATTTTGGGACGCAAGATATGTTGTCTTCCCCTGAGGAAGACCAGTCGTTGGATTTTTGAAAACGTCTCCTCTCCTCCTCCATCTCTCCAAGCCTAGCTAAACCCCCCACAGCGTCTAACCCAGCCTCGAATCCATATCTCACTGGAGTCTTCAGAACAGCATCTAACCCAGCCTCGAATCCATATCTCACTGGAGTCTTCAGAACAGCGTCTAACCCAGCCTCGAATCCATATCTCACTGGAGTCTTCAGAACAGTGTCTAACCCAGCCTCGAATCCATATCTCACTGGAGTCTTCAGAACAGCGTCTAACCCAGCCTCGAATCCATATCTCACTGGAGTCTTCAGAACAGCGTCTAATCCAGTGCAAATAGTCCGGGTAGCCATGATTAGCTGTTCAGGAGTCTTATGGCTTGGGGGTAGAAGCTGTTAAGAAGCCTTTTGGACCTAGACTTGGCACTCCGGTACCGCTTGCCGTGCGGTAGCAAAGAGAACAGTCTATGACTAGGGTGGCTGGAGTCTTTGACAATTTTTAGGGCCTTCCTCTGACACCACCTGGTATAGAGGTCCTGGATGGCAGGAAGCTTGGCCCCAGTGATGTACTGGACCGTACGCACTACCCCCTGTAGTGCCTTGCGGTCGGAGGCCGAGCAGTTGCCATACCAGGCGGTGATGCAACCAGTCAGGATGCTCTCGATGGTGCAGCTGTATAACTTTTTGAGGATCTTAGGACCCATGCCAAATCTTTTCAGTCTCCTGAGGGGGAATAGGCTTTGTCGTGCCCTCTTCACGACTGTCTTGGTATGTTTGGACCATGATAGTTTGTACAACAGTACATTTTATTTCTAGCCATAGTTCTGCCCTGCTAAACCTAGTGCTGTGGACTTACAAACCCAGTTTATAATAGCCAGCACACTAGAGCTATTCTAGTGCATTAGATTTCTAGACAGCACTGTGCAGTTATTAATAATAGTATATTATATCTCTAGACAGTACTGTGCAGTTATAAATAATAGTATATTAGATTTCTAGACAGTACTGTGCAGTTATTAATAATAGTATATTAGATTTCTAGACAGTACTGTGCAGTTATTAATAATAGTATATTACATTTCTAGACAGTACTGTGCAGTTATAAGTAATAGTATATTAGATTTCTAGACAGTACTGTGTAGTTATTAATAATAGTATATTACATTTCTAGACAGTACTGTGCATTTATAAATAATAGTATATTAGATTTCTAGACAGTACTGTGTAGTTATTAATAATAGTATATTATATCTCTAGACAGTACTGTGCAGTTATAAATAATAGTATATTAGTCTCTAGACAGTACTGTGCAGTTATTAATAATAGTATATTAGTCTCTAGATAGTACTGTGCAGTTATTAATAATAGTATATTAGATCTCTAGACAGTACTGTGCAGTTATTAATAATAGTATATTAGTCTCTAGACAGTACTGTGTAGTTATTAATAATAGTATATTAGTCTCTAGACAGTACTGTGTAGTTATTAATAATAGTATATTAGTCTCTAGACAGTACTGTGCAGTTATTAATAATAGTATATTAGCTCTCTAGACAGTACTGTGCAGTTACTAATAATAGTATATTAGATTTCTAGACAGTACTGTGCAGTTATTAATAATAGTATATTAGATTTCTAGAGAGTACTGTGCAGTTATTAATAATAGTATATTAGATCTCTAGACAGTACTGTGTAGTTATTAATAATAGTATATTAGATCTCTAGACAGTACTGTGTAGTTATTAATAATAGTATATTAGCTCTCTAGACAGTACTGTGCAGTTATAAATAATAGTATATTAGCTCTCTAGACAGTACTGTGCAGTTATTAATAATAGTATATTAGATCTCTAGACATTACTGTGCAGTTATTAATAATAGTATATTAGATTTCTAGACAGTACTGTGTAGTTATTAATAATAGTATATTAGCTCTCTAGACAGTACTGTGCAGTTATTAATAATAGTATATTAGCTCTCTAGACAGTACTGTGTAGTTATTAATAATAGTATATTAGTCTCTAGACAGTACTGTGCAGTTATTAATAATAGTATATTAGATCTCTAGACAGTACTGTGTAGTTATTAATAATAGTATATTAGATCTCTAGACAGTACTGTGCAGTTATTAATAATAGTATATTAGATCTCTAGACAGTACTGTGCAGTTATTAATAATAGTATATTAGATCTCTAGACAGTACTGTGCAGTTATTAATAATAGTATATTAGATCTCTAGACAGTACTGTGTAGTTATTAATAATAGTATATTAGATCTCTAGACAGTACTGTGCAGTTTTTAATAGTAGTATATTAGTCTCTAGACAGTACTGTGCAGTTATTAATAATAGTATATTAGCTCTCTAGACAGTACTGTGTAGTTATTAATAATAGTATATTAGCTCTCTAGACAGTACTGTGTAGTTATTAATAATAGTATATTAGCTCTCTAGACAGTACTGTGTAGTTATTAATAATAGTATATTAGATTTCTAGACAGTACTGTGCAGTTATTAATAATAGTATATTAGATTTCTAGACAGTACTGTGCAGTTATTAATAATAGTATATTCAATTTCTAGACAGTACTGTGCAGTTATTAATAATAGTATATTACATTTCTAGACAGTACTGTGCAGTTATTCATAATAGTATATTAGATCTCTAGACAGTACTGTGCAGTTATTAATAATAGTATATATTAGCTCTCTAGACAGTACTGTGTAGTTATTAATAATAGTATATTAGATCTCTAGACAGTACTGTGCAGTTATTAATAATAGTATATATTAGCTCTCTAGACAGTATTGTGTAGTTATTAATAATAGTATATATTAGCTCTCTAGACAGTACTGTGTAGTTATTAATAATAGTTTATATTAGCTCTCTAGACAGTACTGTGTAGTTATTAATAATAGTATATTAGCTCTCTAGACAGTACTGTGTAGTTATTAATAATAGTATATTAGCTCTAGACAGTACTGTGTAGTTATTAATAATAGTATATTAGCTCTCTAGACAGTACTGTGCAGTTATTAATAATAGTATATTAGCTCTCTAGACAGTACTGTGCAGTTATTAATAATAGTATATTAGCTCTCTAGACAGTACTGTGCAGTTATTAATAATAGTATATTAGCTCTCTAGACAGTACTGTGCAGTTATTAATAATAGTATATTAGCTCTCTAGACAGTACTGTGCAGTTATTAATAATAGTATATTAGATCTCTAGACAGTACTGTGCAGTTATTAATAATAGTATATTAGCTCTCTAGACAGTACTGTGTAGTTATAAACTCAGTTCTGTGGACTTATAAGAGTGCATTAGTCCTGCTGCCACCAATTAGCATTGGAGTGGCGAGGGGACGGACGCTTGCTGTGGATTTCACAGGAAGTGAACTGTGAAACTAAAGGCTTTATTTTTAATCCGTCAGTATTTGAAGTTTTACTCTGAGACCTCTCTCTTTACTCTCGCTCTCTGCACCCTCTCCTCTCTCTCTCTCTCTCGCTCTCTCTCGCTCTCTCTCTCTCTCTCTCTCTCTCTCGCTCTCTCTCGCTCTCTCTCTCTCTCTCTCTCTCTCTCTCTCTCTCTCTCTCTCTCTCTCTCTCTCTCTCTCTCTACTCTCTCTCTCTCTCTTTACTCTCTCTCTCTCTCTCTCTTTACTCTCTCTCTCTCTCTTTACTCTCTCTCTCTCTCTCTCTCTCTCTATCTCTCTCTCTCTTTGCTCCCTCTCCTCTCTCTCTCTCTCTCTCACTCACTCACTCACTCACTCACTCACTCACTCACTCACTCACTCACTCACTCACTCACTCACTCACTCTCTCTCTCACACTCTCTCTCTCTCTCTCTCTCTCTCTCTCTCTCTCTACTCTCTCTCTCTCTCTCTCTCTATCTCTCTCTCTCTACTCTCTCTCTCTCTCTTTACTCTCTCTCTCTCTCTTTACTCTCTCTCTCTCTCTCTCTCTCTCTCTCTCTCTCTCTCTCTCTCTCTCTCTCTCTCTCTCTCTCTTTGCTCCCTCTCCTCTCTCTCTCTCTCTCTCTCACTCACTCACTCACTCACTCACTCACTCACTCACTCACTCACTCACTCTCTCTCTCACACTCTCTCTCTCTCTCTCTCTCTCTCTTTACTCTCTCTCTCTCTGCTCCCTCTCCTCTCTCTCTCTCCCTCCATCACTTCCTCCTCTCTCGCTCCAGGGTCACAGAGCGAGAGAGAGAGCAGAGAGAGTGAGGGGAGTAAAGAGAGGTCTTCCCAGCTCTGAAAGGACCACAACCCCCTGGAGACACACTAGTTCTCTTGTGGAGCTACTTTAGTGCCATTAATATCAAGCAGCACTTCTGAAGTCCAGAACAAAAACCTTAGTATTGAAAACGTAAACGTTTGGTCATCCACCACCAATGTGTGTAACCCACCTGGCTGATGCACAGCAACCATTTTGTGCCAGAACGCTCACCACACATCAGCTAGCGGGACGATTAGGTGGTCATGATGGAATTTAACCAGGACACTTTGGTTAACACCCTTAGTCTTATATTCAATGTCAATAATCAGGACATCCCATCCCAAAGATGGCACCCTACAACAAGGCAACGTCCCCATCACTGCCCTGTAGCGTTAGATCATAAGACCAGAGGAAACAGTGCCCTCTACTGGCCATACAACACCACTTCCTGCAGCATCTGGTCTCCCATCCAGGGACCGACCGGGACCAACCCTGCTTAGCTTCAGTGACAAACCAGCAGTGGGATGCAGGGTGCTATGCTGCTGGAATTAATGACGTAAAACTTGCAACTGCAAAAAGGGCAACAACCAAAGATAGGGACAATAGCAGGCAGCAGAGAGGGAGATTTTGTTTGATCGCAATGGTGTTCTCCTTGAAAATCCTCTGGATAAGAGCGTCTGCTAAATAACTGAAATGGAAAATGTTTCACCGATTGTATTATTTGTTTGCATTCATATACAATCAGTTTGTTCTCGCATTTATTTTCCTTGCAACGTTCTCTTTTTTCTCTCTCAATACTTTTTGGGGGTTTATGTTTTGCTTTGCAATATTATTATTTTTGTTTACAATATTATTATTTTTGTTTACAATATTATTATTTCTGTTTGTTGTCTGAAGACATGGGAAAAGAGAGGAGGGGAAATTAAAGCCTGGTGCGGTTAGCTGAAGCCCTGGCACCTCTCGGTATCAAGGATATTGATTGAATGGTATCTGTGTGCTCCAAGGCTGGAGATGCATCACTTGGACCTGACTGCTAATTTGAATCCTCAGCCTCCGTTAGGTCTTTGACATTCAGCCCACTGCTGCTGTTGTGAATGCTTTAACATCTCCTCTTAGTACAGTGACATAAAACACCACTGATGCTAGGCTGATAGATACACTAACCACTAGTCAGTGATGCTAGGCTGATAGAGATACTAGTCAGTGATGCTAGGCTGATAGATACACTAACCACTAGTCAGTGATGCTAGGCTGATAGATACACTAACCACTAGTCAGTGATGCTAGGCTGATAGATAAACTAAACACTAGTCAGTGATGCTAGGCTGATAGATAAACTAACCACTAGTCAGTGATGCTAGGCTGATAGATACACTAACCACTAGTCAGTGATGCTAAGCTGATAGATACACTAACCACTAGTCAGTGATGCTAGGCTGATAGATACACTAACCACTAGTCAGTGATGCTAGGCTGATAGAGATACTAGTCAGTGATGCTAGGCTGATAGAGATACTAGTCAGTGATGCTAGGCTGATAGAGATACTAAACACTAGTCAGTGATGCTAGGCTGATAGAGATACTAAACACTAGTCAGTGATGCTAGGCTGATAGAGATACTAGTCAGTGATGCTAGGCTGATAGAGATACTAACCACTAGTCAGTGATGCTAGGCTGATAGATACACTAACCACTAGTCAGTGATGCTAGGCTGATAGATACACTAACCACTAGTCAGTGATGCTAGGCTGATAGAGATACTAAACACTAGTCAGTGATGCTAGGCTGATAGAGATACTAAACACTAGTCAGTGATGCTAGGCTGATAGAGATACTAGTCAGTGATGCTAGGCTGATAGAGATACTAGTCAGTGATGCTAGGCTGATAGAGATACTAACCACTAGTCAGTGATGCTAGGCTGATAGAGATACTAAACACTAGTCAGTGATGCTAGGCTGATAGAGATACTAAACACTAGTCAGTGATGCTAGGCTGATAGAGATACTAGTCAGTGATGCTAGGCTGATAGAGATACTAACCACTAGTCAGTGATGCTAGGCTGATAGAGATACTAAACACTAGTCAGTGATGCTAGGCTGATAGAGATACTAAACACTAGTCAGTGATGCTAGGCTGATAGAGATACTAGTCAGTGATGCTAGGCTGATAGAGATACTAAACACTAGTCAGTGATGCTAGGCTGATAGAGATACTAGTCAGTGATGCTAGGCTGATAGAGATACTAAACACTAGTCAGTGATGCTAGGCTGATAGAGATACTAACCACTAGTCAGTGATGCTAGGCTGATAGAGATACTAGTCAGTGATGCTAGGCTGATAGAGATACTAAACACTAGTCAGTGATGCTAGGCTGATAGAGATACTAGTCAGTGATGCTAGGCTGATAGAGATACTAAACACTAGTCAGTGATGCTAGGCTGATAGAGATACTAGTCAGTGATGCTAGGCTGATAGAGATACTAGTCAGTGATGCTAGGCTGATAGAGATACTAGTCAGTGATGCTAGGCTGATAGAGATACTAGTCAGTGATGCTAGGTTGATAGAGATACTAGTCAGTGATGCTAGGCTGATAGAGATACTAGTCAGTGATGCTAGGCTGATAGAGATACTAACCACTAGTCAGTGACATTAGTCCTTGTCTCAAGTGCTTCTTCTTTAGTTGTAGTGCTCTGGTTTCATCTTTCCTCATATCATATCAGCAATGTCAACGATTCGTATTGATTCATGGAGAGAAGTTGAGGAAGAGTTGAGCTGAGTTAAGAGTTGAGCTAAAGTTGAAGTTGAGATTCCTGCTGAGTCTATACCCTGAGGTGATGATGTCCTGCTTCTAGGCTTTTACCAAGTCTGCCTGTGCTTTAGCCAGCAGAAGATGAGTTGGCTTAAACACATACAGATCTGGGACCAGGCGAATGGCTTATTGCAGTGGTCTCAAACTCGTGGCCTACGAGCCGCAACTGGCCAGTGAGCTGATTTAATGTGGCCCTCAGTTGTCTAATGAATGTGGCACTATTGGTTCTGATCAACTTCCTGTTTCTCTGTCTCTCCTCCCCCTCTACAGTGAAGCCCCTCCCCCTGTCGCCCCTGTTGCCTCAGTTGTCCACGTTGACGGCCAGGGCCAGGGGCGGGGCCTTGGGAGGGGGTGTGTCTAGGGAGGCGTTGGAGCTGAGGGTCCGTGAGGTCGAAGAGGAGAACCAGCTTCTCCGCCGTGAACTCAGCCGACCCCCCCGTAGCCCTGCTGGCCCTGGTTCCCATCACGCCAATCACCACGGCAACCAGAGCAAGACCCACTCGGAGGAGGGAACAGGGGACAACGAGGCGGGGCTTAAAGCTGGCTCCACGGGCAACAGGTCAGACTGTGTGCAGCAACCACCGGTAGACAAGTGTGAGGTGAGTTACACTAAGAGGAAGTAAGAAATGAGTAATGTCTGTTTGCTGCTCCTACAGTTGATCTTTACAGTACTGTGCACATATAGTAGATATTGATTCTCTACCAGCTAGAGAAATGCACCAGTACTGTAACCTTCAGCACTGCATTTTGTCCATTAGCTTTGCGCCTACACTCAAGGTCACCGAAACATCAAACAGACATTTCTATTTGATATATACAGTACTGTACTTTTTTTTTGTTATTCATTTACCAGAGCGACTTACAGTAGCGAGTGCATACATTTTCATACTGGTCCCCCGTGGGAATCGAACCCACAACCCTAGCGTTGCAAGCGCCATGCTCTACCAACTGAGCTACACGTGACTACACCATGACGCTACCATGGGGATATAAGCATTTCGCCTGTTACTGACCTTCTAGGGAACCATTAGCAAGAAGGTCAAGGACTGAGAGCCTATAATAGCCTGGTCATATTAAAGCCTGGTCATATTGAAGGTCTGGTTGTATTAAAGCCTGGTCATATTGAAGGTCTGGTCATATTAAAGCCTGGTCATATTGAAGATCTGGTTGTATTAAAGCTTGGTCATATTGAAGGCCTGGTCATATTAAAGCCTGGTCATATTAAAGGTCTGGTTGTTTTAAAGCCTGGTCATATTGAAGGTCTGGTTGTATTAAAGCCTGGTCATATTGAAGGTCTGGTTGTATTAAAGCCTGGTCATATTGAAGGTCTGGTTGTATTAAAGCCTGGTCATATTGAAGGTCTGGTTGTATTAAAGCCTGGTCATATTGAAGGTCTGGTTGTATTAAAGCCTGGTCATATTGAAGGTCTGGTTGTATTAAAGCCTGGTCATATTGAAGGTCTGGTCGTATTAAAGCCTGGTCATATTGAAGGTCTGGTCGTATTAAAGCCTGGTCATATTGAAGGTCTGGTTGTATTAAAGCCTGGTCATATTGAAGGTCTGGTCGTATTAAAGCCTGGTCATATTGAAGGTCTGGTCGTATTAAAGCCTGGTCATATTGAAGGTCTGGTTGTATTAAAGCCTGGTCATATTGAAGGTATGGTTGTATTAAAGCCTGGTCATATTGAAGGTCTGGTTGTATTAAAGCCTGGTCATATTGAAGGTCTGGTTGTATTAAAGCCTGGTCATATTGAAGGTCTGGTTGTATTAAAGCCTGGTCATATTGAAGGTCTGGTCGTATTAAAGCCTGGTCATATTGAAGGTCTGGTCGTATTAAAGCCTGGTCATATTGAAGGTCTGGTTGTATTAAAGCCTGGTCATATTGAAGGTCTGGTCGTATTAAAGCCTGGTCATATTGAAGGTCTGGTCGTATTAAAGCCTGGTCATATTGAAGGTCTGGTTGTATTAAAGCCTGGTCATATTGAAGGTATGGTTGTATTAAAGCCTGGTCATATTGAAGGTCTGGTTGTATTAAAGCCTGGTCATATTGAAGGTCTGGTTGTATTAAAGCCTGGTCATATTGAATATTGTGATATCATGGCGACGCTCATAAAGTGTCTCTCTGTCAGAGGTCATTCTAACAGCAGGATTGTTGGAGGGTCTTAGTACTGTGATGTAATAATGCAATATGCCCTCTGCTGTGTCCATGTGGGTCGTTGATGTAACTTTAACCATGTTACATAATACCCATTTCAGACACTTTCGTCACTAGCAAGGCTCTGAGAAAGAGGCATTGTGTTTTTTGCACCTTCATCAGAGATTTCACATACAGTGGGGAGAACAAAAGTATTTGATACACTGCCGATTTTGCAGGTTTTCCTACTTACAAAGCATGTAGAGGTCTGTCATTTTTTATCATAGGTACACTTCAACTGTGAGAGACGGAATCTAAAACAAAAATCCAGAAAATCACATTGTATTATATGTTTTTGCACCTTCATCAGAGATTTCACATATGTCCTAGCAAGCCTCCTGAGAGAGTGGTGATGTGTTTTACCAGCTACACTGTGCTATGAGCATTTCTTATTGCCCATGTCTCCTGTCCTCATTCTGCCGGTCAGTCCAACACACAGCCTGTCTGTGACCACAGTCTGTGTCTGGAGAGAAGACCATAGATAATGGACTAACAGGCTAACAGTCTGTGTCTGGAGAGACGATCATAGATAATGGAGTAACAGACTAACATTGTCTGTTTGTAGAGAAGACCATAGATAATGGAATAAATGAGTTTGTACTCCTGAGTGGCGCAGTGGTCTAAGGCACTGCATAGCAGTGCTAACTGTGTCACTAGAGATCCTGGTTTGAATCCAGGCTCTGTCGCAGCCGGCCGCGACCGGGAGACTCATGGGCGGCGCACAATTGGCCCAGCGTCGTCCAGGGTAGGGGAGGGAATGGCCGGCCGGGATGTAGCTCAGTTGATAGAGCATGGCGTTTGCAACGCCAGGGTTGTGGGTTCGATTCCCACGGGGGGCCAGTATAAAAAAATATGTATTCACTAACTGTAAGTCGCTCTGGATAAGAGCGTCTGCTAAATGACTAAAATGTAAATGTAAATGTTTGTAGAGAAGACCATACAGTGAGGGAAAAAAGTATTTGATCCCCTGCTGATTTTGTATGTTTGCCCACTGACAAAGAAATGATCAGTCTATCATTTTAATGGTAGGTTTATTTGAACAGTGAGAGACAGAATAACAACAACAAAATCCAGAAAAACGCATGTAAAAAATGTTATAAATTGATTTGCATTTTAATGAGGGAAATAAGTATTTGACCCCTCTGCAAAACATGACTTAGTACTTGGTGGCAAAACCCTTGTTGGCAATCACAGAGGTCAGACGTTTCTTGTAGTTGGCCACCAGGTTTGCACACATCTCAGGAGGGATTTTGTCCCACTCCTCTATGCAGATCTTCTCCAAGTCATTAAGGTTTCGAGGCTGACGTTTGGCAAGTCGAACCTTCAGCTCCCTCCACAGATTTTCTATGGGATTAAGGTCTGGAGACTGGCTAGGTCACTACAGGACCTTAATGTGCTTCTTCTTGAGCCACTCCTTTGTTGCCTTGGCCGTGTGTTTTGGGTCATTGTCATGCTGGAATACCCATCCACGACCCATTTTCAATGCCCTGGCTGAGAGAAGGAGGTTCTCACCCAAGATTTGACGGTACATGGCCCCGTCCATCGTCCCTTTGATGCGGTGAAGTTGTCCTGTCCCCTTAGCAGAAAAACACCCCCAAAGCATAATGTTTCCACCTCCATGTTTGACAGTGGGGATGGTGTTCTTGGGGTCATAGGCAGCATTCCTCCTCCTCCAAACACGGTGAGTTGAGTTGATGCCAAAGAGCTCGATTTTGGTCTCATCTGACCACAACACTTTCAGCCAGTTCTCCTCTGAATCATTCAGATGTTCATTGGCAAACTTCAGACAGGCCTGTATATGTGCTTTCTTGAGCGGGGGGACCTTGCGGGCGCTGCAGGATTTCAGTCCTTCACGGCGTAGTGTGTTACCAATTGTTTTCTTGGTGACTATGGTCCCAGCTGCCTTGAGATCATTGACAAGATCCTCCTGTGTAGTTCTGGGCTGATTTCTCACCATTCTCATGATCATTGCAACTCCACGAGGTGAGATCTTGCATGGAGCCCCAGGCCGAGGGAGATTGACAGTTCTTTTGTGTTTCTTCCATTTGCGAGTAATCGCACCAACTGTTGTCACCTTCTCACCAAGCTGCTTGGCGATGGTCTTGTAGCCCATTCCAGCCTTGTGTAGGTCTACAATCTTGTCCCTGACATCCTTGGAGAGCTCTTTGGTCTTGGCCATGGTGGAGAGTTTGGAATCTGATTGATTGATTGCTTCTGTGGACAGGTGTCTTTTATACAGGTACCAAGCTGAGATTAGGAGCACTCCCTTTAAGAGTGTGCTCCTAATCTCAGCTCATTACCTGTATAAAAGACACCTGGGAGCCAGAAATCTTTCTGATTGAGAGGGGGTCAAATACTTATTTCCCTCATTAAAATGCAAATCAATTTATAACATTTTTGACATGCGTTTTTCTGGATTTTTTTGTTGTTATTCTGTCTCTCAATGTTCAAATAAACCTACCATTAAAATTATAGACTGATCATTTCTTTGTCAGTGGGCAAACGTACAAAATCAGCAGGGGATCAAATACTTTTTTCCCCTCACTGTAGGTAATGGACTAACATAGTTTGTAGATAAGACCATAGATAATGGAGTAACAGTGTGTGTTTGTAGAGAAGACCATAGCT
>CM062500.1:2914680-2937180 GCA_031479575.1 Coregonus ussuriensis | reverse complement strand
GGGGAAAAAAAGTATTTAGTCAGCCACCAATTGTGCAAGTTCTCCCACTTAAAAAGATGAGGCCTGTAATTTTCATCATAGGTACACGTCAACTATGACAGACAAATTGAGGAAAAAAAATCCAGAAAATCACATTGTAGGATTTTTTATGAATTTATTTGCAAATGATGGTGGAAAATAAGTATTTGGTCAATAACAAAAGTTTCTCAATACTTTGTTATATACCCTTTGTTGGCAATGACACAGGTCAAACGTTTTGTGAAAGTCTTCACGAGATTTTCACACACTGTTGCTGGTATTTTGGCCCATTCCTCCATGCAGATCTCCTCTAGAGCAGTGATGTTTTGGGGCTGTCGCTGGGCAACAAAGACTTTCAACTCCCTCCAATCCAAAGATTTTCTATGGGGTTGAGATCTGGAGACTGGCTAGGCCACTCCAGGACCTTGAATTGCTTCTTACGAAGCCACTCCTTCGTTGCTCGGGCGGTGTGTTTGGGATCATTGTCATGCTGAAAGACCCAGCCACGTTTCATCTTCAATGCCCTTGCTGATGGAAGGAGGTTTTCACTCAAAATCTCATGATACATGGCCCCATTCATTCTTTCCTTTACACGGATCAGTTGTCCTGGTCCCTTTGCAGAAAAACAGCCCCAAAGTATGATGTTTCCACCCCCATGCTTCACAGTAGGTATGGTGTTCTTTGGATGCAACTCAGCATTCTTTGTCCTCCAAACACAACGAGTTGAGTTTTTACCAAAAAGTTCTATTTTGGTTTCATCTGACCATATGACATTCTCCCAATCCTCTTCTGGATCATCCAAATGCACTCTAGCAAACTTCAGACGGGCCTGGACATGTACTGGCTTAAGCAGGGGGACACGTCTTGCAGCACTGCAGGATTTGAGTCCCTGGCGGCGTAGTGTGTTACTGATGGTAGGCTTTGTTACTTTGGTCCCAGCTCTCTGCAGGTCATTCACTAGGTCCCCCCCATGTGGTTCTGGGATTTTTGCTCACCGTTCTTGTGATCATTTTGACCCCACGGGGTGAGATCTTGCGTGGAGCCCCAGATCGAGGGAGATTATCAGTGGTCTTGTATGTCTTCCATTTCCTAATAATTGCTCCCACAGTTGATTTATTCAAACCAAGCTGCTTACCTATTGCAGATACAGTCTTCCCAGCCTGGTGCAGGTCTACAATTTTGTTTCTGGTGTCCTTTGACAGCTCTTTGGTCTTGGCCATAGTGAAGTTTGGAGTGTGACTGTTTGAGGTTGTGAACAGGTGTCTTTTATACTGATAACAAGTTCAAACAGGTGCCATTAATACAGGTAACGAGTGGAGGACAGAGGAGCCTCTTAAAGAAGAAGTTACAGGTCTGTGAGAGCCAGAAATCTTGCTTGTTTGTAGGTGACCAAATACTTATTTTCCACCACAATTTGCAAATAAATTCATTAAAAATCCTACAATGTGATTTTCTGGATTTTTTTCCTCAATTTGTCTGTCATAGTTGAACTGTACCTATGATGAAAATTACAGGCCTCTCTCATCTTTTTAAGTGGGAGAACTTGCACAATTGGTGGCTGACTAAATACTTTTTTTCCCCACTGTATTACTGTATAAAATATTGCCAATTGACATGTTGTTCTGTCTGTTGAACCCCAGAGGTTTCATGTTGTTCTGTCTGTTGATATCCAGAGGTTTCATGTTGTTCTGTCTGTTGAACTCCAGAGGTTTCATGTTGTTCTGTCTGTTGATATCCAGAGGTTTCATGTTGTTCTGTCTGTTGATATCCAGAGGTGTCATGTTGTTTTGTCTGTTGATATCCAGAGGTTTCATGTTGTTCTGTCTGTTGATATCCAGAGGTTTCATGTTGTTCTGTCTGTTGATATCCAGAGGTTTCATGTTGTTCTGTCTGTTGATATCCAGAGGTTTCATGTTGTTCTGTCTGTTGATATCCAGAGGTTTCATGTTGTTCTGTCTGTTGATATCCAGAGGTTTCATGTTGTTCTGTCTGTTGATATCCAGAGGTTTCATGTTGTTCTGTCTGTTGATATCCAGAGGTTTCATGTTGTTCTGTCTGTTGATATCCAGAGGTTTCATGTTGTTCTGTCTGTTGATATCCAGAGGTTTCATGTTGTTCTGTCTGTTGATATCCAGAGGTTTCATGTTGTTCTGTCTGTTGATATCCAGAGGTTTCATGTTGTTCTGTCTGTTGATATCCAGAGGTTTCATGTTGTTCTGTCTGTTGATATCCAGAGGTTTCATGTTGTTCTGTCTGTTGATATCCAGAGGTTTCATGTTGTTCTGTCTGTTGATATCCAGAGGTTTCATGTTGTTCTGTCTGTTGATATCCAGAGGTTTCATGTTGTTCTGTCATGTTTTCTTCTGTCTGTCCGTTGATATCCAGAGGTTTCATGTTGTTCTGTCTGTTGATATCCAGAGGTTTCATGTTGTTCTGTCTGTTGATATCCAGAGGTTTCATGTTGTTCTGTATGTTGATATCCAGAGGTTTCATGTTGTTCTGTCTGTTGATATCCAGAGGTTTCATGTTGTTCTGTATGTTGATATCCAGAGGTTTCATGTTGTTCTGTATTTCTACTTCAAAGTACTGCGTCTCTGCTCTGAGTCTCATCTTCTCCCTCCCTCCGTGTGTGTGTGTGTGTGTGTGTGTGTGTGTGTGTGTGTGTGTGTGTGTGTGTGTGTGTGTGTGTGTGTGTGTGTGTGTGTGTGTGTGTGTGTGTGTGTGTGTGTGTGTGTGTGTGTGTGTGTGTGTGTGTGTGTGTGTGTGTGTGTGTGTGTGTGTGTGTGTGCGTGTGTGTGACAGACGGAACCCTCTCCACTTCCACATCATAACAGACTCTACTGCCCAGCAGATCCTAGCGTCTCTGTTCCATACCTGGATGGTCCCTGCTGTCAGGGTAGACTTCTACGATGCAGACGAACTCAAGGTGAGACACACCTGCGTGACACACACACACACACACACACACACCTGCGTGACACACACACACACCTGGATTGTCCCTGCAGTGAGTGTAGACTTCTACAGGGGTGCCAAACTCAAGGTGAGACACCTACCTGGCTACCTTCCCAACCAACCACATCTCTACTCCTCTCACAGGATACACTGAGCATTATAACACCCTGTACAGTTAACCTTCACTCTCACAGGATACACTGAGCATTATAACACCCTGTACAGTTAACCTTCACTCTCACAGGATACACTGAGCATTATAACACCCTGTACAGTTAACCTTCACTCTCACAGGATACACTGAGCATTATAACACCCTGTACAGTTAACCTTCACTCTCACAGGATACACTGAGCATTATAACACCCTGTACAGTTAACCTTCACTCTCACAGGATACACTGAGCGTTATAACACCCTGTCCAGTTAACCTTCACTCTCACAGGATACACTGAGCATTATAACCCCCTGTACAGTTAACCTTCACTCTCACAGGATACACTGAGCATTAGAACACCCTGTACAATTAACCTTCACTCTCACAGGATACACTGAGCATTATAACCCCCTGTCCAGTTAATCTTCACTCTCACAGGATACACTGAGCGTTATAACCCCCTGTACAGTTAACCTTCACTCTCACAGGATACACTGAGCATTATAACACCCTGTCCAGTTAACCTTCACTCTCACAGGATACACTGAGCATTATAACACCCTGTCCAGTTAACCTTCACTCTCACAGGATACACTGAGCGTTATAACACCCTGTACAGTTAACCTTCACTCTCACAGGATACACTGAGCATTATAACACCCTGTCCAGTTAACCTTCACTCTCACAGGATACACTGAGCGTTATAACACCCTGTACAGTTAACCTTCACTCTCACAGGATACACTGAGCGTTATAACCCCCTGTACAGTTAAACTTCACTCTCACAGGATACACTGAGCGTTATAACCCCCTGTACAGTTAACCTTCACTCTCACAGGATACACTGAGCGTTATAACACCCTGTCCAGTTAACCTTCACTCTCACAGGATACACTGAGCATTATAACCCCCTGTCCAGTTAACCTTCCCTCTCACAGGATACACTGAGCGTTATAACACCCTGTCCAGTTAACCTTCACTCTCACAGGATACACTGAGCATTAGAACACCCTGTACAGTTAACCTTCACTCTCACAGGATACACTGAGCGTTATAACCCCCTGTACATTTAACCTTCACTCTCACAGGATACACTGAGCGTTATAACACCCTGTACAGTTAACCTTCACTCTCACAGGATACACTGAGCGTTATAACCCCCTGTACAGTTAACCTTCACTCTCACAGGATACACTGAGCGTTATAACACCCTGTACAGTTAACCTTCACTCTCACAGGATACACTGAGCGTTATAACCCCCTGTACAGTTAAACTTCACTCTCACAGGATACACTGAGCGTTATAACCCCCTGTACAGTTAACCTTCACTCTCACAGGATACACTGAGCGTTATAACACCCTGTACAGTTAACCTTCACTCTCACAGGATACACTGAGCATTAGAACACCCTGTACAGTTAACCTTCACTCTCACAGATCCCCTCAAACATACAAATTCTCTGTTCAGCCTGTTTCTGTATGTCTGTTAATCTTGTCTGAGGTGTCATGGATCCCCAACAAGACTGTCTGGTTAGTGTCTGTTAAAACCCTCTTCCTCCTTCTCTTCCATCAGGCTGAGGTGTCATGGATCCCCAACAAGCATTACTCCGGTATCTACGGTCTGATGAAGCTGGTGCTCACCAAGACCTTACCCCCAGACCTGCAGAAAGTCATCGTCCTGGACACAGACATCACCTTCGCTACAGACATCGCTGAGCTCTGGGCCGTCTTCCACAAGTTCAAAGGTGAGGCTAATACATCATTTCCTGTTGGGATAATTGTGCTTCCTGTTGCTTCTACCAGGGGTTGTATTCATTGGGACACACTAGCAAAACATGCAACAGAAAAACAAAAATGAGTGTTTCTTATTGGACAAGTTCAGTTAGTCCCTCCCTGTTTCAAGTCAGTTTTCTTCGGTTTGGTTCCTAATTGAGTAGTCTGTTCAGGAAGTGAATCGAAATTAAATTGATGATTTGCCCATTGTTTTTCTACGAGGAGGAAGAGGGAGGTAGGGGGGAGGGAGGAGGTGGATTCCAGAGATTTATGAGTCCCTTACTGTCCCACAGTGGATTGCCTCTGGCTGGGCTTTGGATCAATCTTCATTAAGAGTTCACTTTATGCTTCACCACTAGCTACCACCCACCCTGTTCATTCCCTATCTCCCACCCTCATTCTATATCACCCACCCTGTTCATTCCCTATCTCCCACCCTCATTCTATATCACCCACCCTGTTCATTCCCTATCTCCCACCCTCATTCTATACCACCCACCCTGTTCATTCCCTATCTCCCACCCTCATTCTATACCACCCACCCTGTTCATTCCCTATCTCCCACCCTCATTCTATATCACCCACCCTGTTCATTCCCTATCTCCCACCCTCATTCTATACCACCCACCCTGTTCATTCCCTAT
Source organism: Coregonus ussuriensis (assembly GCA_031479575.1). Classification (NCBI taxonomy): domain Eukaryota; kingdom Metazoa; phylum Chordata; class Actinopteri; order Salmoniformes; family Salmonidae; genus Coregonus; species Coregonus ussuriensis. Next base: position 2,931,633 of record CM062500.1, on the reverse strand, counting down.
CTCCCACCCTCATTCTATACCACCCACCCTGTTCATTCCCTATCTCCCACCCTCATTCTATACCACCCACCCTGTTCATTCCCTATCTCCCACCCTCATTCTATACCACCCACCCTGTTCATTCCCTATCTCCCACCCTCATTCTATACCACCCACCCTGTTCATTCCCTATCTCCCACCCTCATTCTATACCACCCACCCTGTTCATTCCCTATCCTATCTCCCACCCTCATTCTATATCACCCACCCTGTTCATTTCCTACCCCCCATCCTCATTCCATACCACCCATCCATTCTACCACCCACCCTGTTCATTCCCTACCCCCCACCCATCCATTCTACCACCCACCCTGTTCATTCCCTACCCCCCACCCATCCATTCTACCACCCACCCCACTCAGTCACAGTCCATTCACATATAGTGAATCTTTGAAGCTTTGGATCGATCTTCAGAGTTGACTCCTGTGTTCCACCACTACCAATCTGTATATTCTCTACCTTCCTTTCCATTCATTCCATTCCATACCATCCATTCTTCCACCGACACATTCAATTAGCTGACCTTTCAACCCCCCACCAGTCAATTCCCTACCTCCTATTCAGTTAGCTGACCTTTCTACTTCTCACCCATTCAGTTAGCTGTTCTTTCAACCCCCCAGCCAGCGCATTCATCCGTTAGGATTCAAACTTTTAAACCACAAACCACCTACAGTGCTGACACTGAATTGTGACGTAAAATAATTGGAATTACCATAATGTATGCTATTTTAATGTTTAGAATTCAGAACTACTTACAGTTCCATTAGAAGTCAAACCACTCTCTGTTCCATCTAGCCAGCCAATCATTCTTTCCCAAGCAGGGATTCTAAGCAGCATATTGCAGACACATTGGTTTGGATTAATAATGTTTGGTGGTTTAGGATTCTGAAAGTCTAATATTGAAGTCTCCGCCTCCCAAACTTCCGTTACCCAGGAGACAGTATGCAGATAGTAGCTTGTCATTGTGATGGTTCAGCCAAAGAGATACAACTAGCTCTATAGATTCAGGTATCTAGCTCTGCTCCTCTGTCTCTGTTTCTGCTTCACTGTCCTCCTCTGGTTCTGTCTCTACCTGCTCCTACATCCCTCTGTTCTGTCTCTATCTGCTCCTACATCCCTCTGTTCTGTCTCTATCTGCTCCTACATCCCTCTGTTCTGTCTCTATCTGCTCCTACATCCCTCTGTTCTGTCTCTATCTGCTCCTACATCCCTCTGTTCTGTCTCTATCTGCTCCTACATCCCTCTGTTCTGTCTCTACCTGCTCCTACATCCCTCTGTTCTGTCTCTATCTGCTCCTACATCCCTCTGTTCTGTCTCTATCTGCTCCTACATCCCTCTGTTCTGTCTCTATCTGCTCCTACATCCCTCTGTTCTGTCTCTATCTGCTCCTACATCCCTCTGTTCTGTCTCTACCTGCTCCTACATCCCTCTGTTCTGTCTCTATCTGCTCCTACATCCCTCTGTTCTGTCTCTATCTGCTCCTACATCCCTCTGCTGTGGTTCTGTCTCTATCTGCTCCTACATCCCTCTGTTCTGTCTCTATCTGCTCCTACATCCCTCTGTTCTGTCTCTATCTGCTCCTACATCCCTCTGTTCTGTCTCTATCTGCTCCTACATCCCTCTGTTCTGTCTCTATCTGCTCCTACATCCCTCTGTTCTGTCTCTATCTGCTCCTACATCCCTCTGTTCTGTCTCTACCTGCTCCTACATCCCTCTGTTCTGTCTCTATCTGCTCCTACATCCCTCTGTTCTGTCTCTATCTGCTCCTACATCCCTCTGTTCTGTCTCTATCTGCTCCTACATCCCTCTGTTCTGTCTCTATCTGCTCCTACATCCCTCTGTTCTGTCTCTATCTGCTCCTACATCCCTCTGTTCTGTCTCTATCTGCTCCTACATCCCTCTGTTCTGTCTCTATCTGCTCCTACATCCCTCTGTTCTGTCTCTATCTGCTCCTACATCCCTCTGTTCTGTCTCTATCTGCTCCTACATCCCTCTGTTCTGTCTCTACCTGCTCCTACATCCCTCTGTTCTGTCTCTATCTGCTCCTACATCCCTCTGTTCTGTCTCTATCTGCTCCTACATCCCTCTGTTCTGTCTCTATCTGCTCCTACATCCCTCTGTTCTGTCTCTATCTGCTCCTACATCCCTCTGTTCTGTCTCTATCTGCTCCTACATCCCTCTGTTCTGTCTCTATCTGCTCCTACATCCCTCTGTTCTGTCTCTATCTGCTCCTACATCCCTCTGTTCTGTCTCTATCTGCTCCTACATCCCTCTGTTCTGTCTCTATCTGCTCCTACATCCCTCTGTTCTGTCTCTACCTGCTCCTACATCCCTCTGTTCTGTCTCTATCTGCTCCTACATCCCTCTGTTCTGTCTCTATCTGCTCCTACATCCCTCTGCTGTGGTTCTGTCTCTACCTGCTCCTACATCCCTCTGTTCTGTCTCTATCTGCTCCTACATCCCTCTGTTCTGTCTCTATCTGCTCCTACATCCCTCTGTTCTGTCTCTATCTGCTCCTACATCCCTCTGTTCTGTCTCTATCTGCTCCTACATCCCTCTGTTCTGTCTCTATCTGCTCCTACATCCCTCTGTTCTGTCTCTATCTGCTCCTACATCCCTCTGTTCTGTCTCTACCTGCTCCTACATCCCTCTGTTCTGTCTCTATCTGCTCCTACATCCCTCTGTTCTGTCTCTATCTGCTCCTACATCCCTCTGTTCTGTCTCTATCTGCTCCTACATCCCTCTGTTCTGTCTCTATCTGCTCCTACATCCCTCTGTTCTGTCTCTATCTGCTCCTACATCCCTCTGTTCTGTCTCTATCTGTACACCTCCCCAACCATAATCCAACACTTCTCTCTGCTACCTCTTCCCTTCACTTTGCTTCCAGGGTGCATTGCAACAACATAAGGTTCACCTAGAAGACTGTAGGTTGTTGTTTGGGTATAAACCTAGCTAGTTGTCTCAGAGACTGTAAGATGTTGTTTGGGTATAAACCTAGCTAGATGTCTCAGAGACTGTAAGATGTTGTTTGGGTATAAACCTAGCTAGTTGTCCCAGAGACTATAAGATGTTGTTTGGGTATAAACCTAGCTAGTTGTCTCAGAGACTGTAAGATGTTGTTTGGGTATAAACCTAGCTAGTTGTCCCAGAGACTATAAGATGTTGTTTGGGTATAAACCTAGCTAGTTGTCTCAGAGACTGTAGATGTTGTTTGGGTATAAACCTAGCTAGTTGTCTCAGAGACTGTAGATGTTGTTTGGGTATAAACCTAGCTAGTTGTCCCAGAGACTGTAGATGTTGTTTGGGTATAAACCTAGCTAGTTGTCCCAGAGACTGTAAGATGTTGTTTGGGTATAAACCTAGCTAGTTGTCCCAGAGACTGTAAGATGTTGTTTGGGTATAAACCTAGCTAGTTGTCTCAGAGACTGTAAGATGTTATTTGGGTATAAACCTAGTGTCAAAGTCGCGTCAATTCAAATCTGGTATTAGGAACAAAAGAGGTCAACACGACTTCTAAGATATACTAGTTATTTTAATAAATGCAAAAACCTTCAATGGTAAATATGATGTTTCGTATATACGGGCTCTCTGAAACACCTCGCAGGGCACCCCAGAGAACTAAAACATTGTTTCAGATTCAATACTCAAATACTCTGACAGAGAGAGTTTCCCACCTCTCTGTTGGCCAATCAGAGTAAAGGACTGAGTGTGGTTTAAACTTTACTCAGCCAATCCGTTGATGCATCTCTGTTACCAGGCATATGTCCATATCATAACAACCTGTCATAGTGAGAAGAGCCAGCTCCCTTAGACACCATTCCTACGTCCAAGGAAGGTTCTCAGATCACAAAGAACCAGTATAGTCTAGCATTTGGAGACACAAATCCTTATCTCCCTTTACCCCCTAAAACAGCTCTTCACATCAATCACAGCTTGCCAGGTGTCACAGCCTACATTAGCACAGTCAAGAATGCATTCTTTCTAAGTTAGTCATCCCATCAATCCAATTATTTAGAAAATAGAACCCAACACTAGCTAGATGTCTCAGAGACTATAAGATGTTATTTGGGTATAAACCTAGCTAGTTGTCTCAGAGACTGTAGATGTTGTTTGGGTATAAACCTAGCTAGTTGTCTCAGAGACTATAAGATGTTGTTTGGGTATAAACCTAGCTAGTTGTCTCAGAGACTGTAAGATGTTGTTTGGGTATAAACCTAGCTAGTTGTCTCAGAGACTATAAGATGTTGTTTGGGTATAAACCTAGCTAGTTGTCTCAGAGACTGTAAGATGTTGTTTGGGTATAAACCTAGCTAGTTGTCTCAGAGACTGTAAGATGTTGTTTGGGTATAAACCTAGCTAGTTGTCCCAGAGACTGTAGATGTTGTTTGGGTATAAACCTAGCTAGTTGTCTCAGAGACTATAAGATGTTGTTTGGGTATAAACCTAGCTAGTTGTCTCAGAGACTGTAAGATGTTGTTTGGGTATAAACCTAGCTAGTTGTCCCAGAGACTGTAAGATGTTGTTTGGGTATAAACCTAGCTAGTTGTCTCAGAGACTGTAAGATGTTGTTTGGGTATAAACCTAGCTAGTTGTCTCAGAGACTGTAAGATGTTGTTTGGGTATAAACCTAGCTAGTTGTCTCAGAGACTGTAAGATGTTGTTTGGGTATAAACCTAGCTAGTTGTCTCAGAGACTGTAAGATGTTGTTTTGGTATAAACCTAGCTAGTTGTCTCAGAGACTGTAAGATGTTGTTTGGGTATAAACCTAGCTAGTTGTCTCAGAGACTGTAAGATGTTGTTTGGGTATAAACCTAGCTAGTTGTCCCAGAGACTATAATATGTTGTTTGGGTATAAACCTAGCTAGTTGTCCCAGAGACTGTAAGATGTTGTTTTGGTATAAACCTAGCTAGTTGTCCCAGAGACTGTAGATGTTGTTTGGGTATAAACCTAGCTAGTTGTCCCAGAGACTATAATATGTTGTTTGGGTATAAACCTAGCTAGTTGTCCCAGAGACTGTAAGATGTTGTTTTGGTATAAACCTAGCTAGTTGTCCCAGAGACTGTAAGATGTTGTTTGGGTATAAACCTAGCTAGTTGTCCCAGAGACTATAATATGTTGTTTGGGTATAAACCTAGCTAGTTGTCCCAGAGACTGTAAGATGTTGTTTTGGTATAAACCTAGCTAGTTGTCCCAGAGACTGTAGATGTTGTTTGGGTATAAACCTAGCTAGTTGTCTCAGAGACTGTAGATGTTGTTTGGGTATAAACCTAGCTAGTTGTCTCAGAGACTGTAGATGTTGTTTGGGTATAAACCTAGCTAGTTGTCCCAGAGACTGTAAGATGTTGTTTGGGTATAAACCTAGCTAGTTGTCTCAGAGACTGTAAGATGTTGTTTGGGTATAAACCTAGCTAGTTGTCCCAGAGACTGTAAGATGTTGTTTGGGTATAAACCTAGCTAGTTGTCCCAGAGACTGTAAGATGTTGTTTGGGTATAAACCTAGCTAGTTGTCCCAGAGACTGTAGATGTTGTTTGGGTATAAACCTAGCTAGTTGTCCCAGAGACTGTAGTTGTTGTTTGGGTATAAACCTAGCTAGTTGTCTCAGAGACTGTAAGATGTTGTTTGGGTATAAACCTAGCTAATTGTCCCAGAGACTGTAAGATGTTGTTTGGGTATAAACCTAGCTAGTTGTCCCAGAGACTGTAAGATGTTGTTTGGGTATAAACCTAGCTAGTTGTCCCAGAGACTGTAAGATGTTGTTTGGGTATAAACCTAGCTAGTTGTCTCAGAGACTGTAAGATGTTGTTTGGGTATAAACCTAGCTAGTTGTCCCAGAGACTGTTAGATGTTGTTTGGGTATCAACCTAGCTAGTTGTCCCAGAGACTGTAAGATGTTGTTTGGGTATAAACCTAGCTAGTTGTCCCAGAGACTGTAGATGTTGTTTGGGTATAAACCTAGCTAGTTGTCCCAGAGACTGTAAGATGTTGTTTGGGTATAAACCTAGCTAGTTGTCCCAGAGACTGTAAGATGTTGTTTGGGTATAAACCTAGCTAGTTGTCCCAGAGACTATAAGATGTTGTTTGGGTATAAACCTAGCTAGTTGTCTCAGAGACTGTAAGATGTTGTTTGGGTATAAACCTAGCTAGTTGTCTCAGCGACTGTAAGATGTTGTTTGGGTATAAACCTAGCTAGTTGTCCCAGAGACTGTAAGATGTTGTTTGGGTATAAACCTAGCTAGTTGTCTCAGAGACTGTAGATGTTGTTTGGGTATAAACCTAGCTAGTTGTCCCAGAGACTGTAAGATGTTGTTTGGGTATAAACCTAGCTAGTTGTCCCAGAGACTGTAAGATGTTGTTTGGGTATAAACCTAGCTAGTTGTCTCAGAGACTATAAGATGTTGTTTGGGTATAAACCTAGCTAGTTGTCTCAGAGACTGTAAGATGTTGTTTGGGTATAAACCTAGCTAGTTGTCCCAGAGACTGTAAGATGTTGTTTGGGTATAAACCTAGCTAGTTGTCTCAGAGACTGTAAGATGTTGTTTGGGTATAAACCTAGCTAGTTGTCTCAGAGACTGTAAGATGTTGTTTGGGTATAAACCTAGCTAGTTGTCTCAGAGACTATAAGATGTTGTTTGGGTATAAACCTAGCTAGTTGTCTCAGAGACTGTAAGATGTTGTTTTGGTATAAACCTAGCTAGTTGTCTCAGAGACTGTAAGATGTTGTTTGGGTATAAACCTAGCTAGTTGTCTCAGAGACTGTAAGATGTTGTTTGGGTATAAACCTAGCTAGTTGTCTCAGAGACTATAAGATGTTGTTTGGGTATAAACCTAGCTAGTTGTCTCAGAGAGTGTAAGATGTTGTTTGGGTCTAAACCTAGCTAGTTGTCCCAGAGACTGTAAGATGTTGTTTGGGTATAAACCTAGCTAGTTGTCTCAGAGACTGTAGATGTTGTTTGGGTATAAACCTAGCTAGTTGTCCCAGAGACTATAAGATGTTGTTTGGGTATAAACCTAGCTAGTTGTCCCAGAGACTATAAGATGTTGTTTGGGTATAAACCTAGATAGTTGTCCCAGAGACTGTAAGATGTTGTTTGGGTATAAACCTAGCTAGTTGTCTCAGAGACTATAAGATGTTGTTTGGGTATAAACCTAGCTAGTTGTCTCAGAGACTGTAAGATGTTGTTTGGGTATAAACCTAGCTAGTTGTCTCAGAGACTGTAAGATGTTGTTTGGGTAAAAACCTAGCTAGTTGTCTCAGAGACTGTAAGATGTTGTTTGGGTATAAACCTAGCTAGTTGTCTCAGAGACTGTAAGATGTTGTTTGGGTATAAACCTAGCTAGTTGTCTCAGAGACTATAAGATGTTGTTTGGGTATAAACCTAGCTAGTTGTCTCAGAGACTGTAAGATGTTGTTTGGGTATAAACCTAGCTAGTTGTCCCAGAGACTGTAAGATGTTGTTTGGGTATAAACCTAGCTAGTTGTCTCAGAGACTGTAAGATGTTGTTTGGGTATAAACCTAGCTAGTTGTCCCAGAGACTGTAAGATGTTGTTTGGGTATAAACCTAGCTAGTTGTCCCAGAGACTGTAAGATGTTGTTTGGGTATAAACCTAGCTAGTTGTCCCAGAGACTGTAAGATGTTGTTTGGGTATAAACCTAGCTAGTTGTCTCAGAGACTGTAAGATGTTGTTTGGGTATAAACCTAGCTAGTTGTCCCAGAGACTGTAAGATGTTGTTTGGGTATAAACCTAGCTAGTTGTCCCAGAGACTGTAAGATGTTGTTTGGGTATAAACCTAGCTAGTTGTCCCAGAGACTGTAAGATGTTGTTTGGGTATAAACCTAGCTAGTTGTCCCAGAGACTGTAGTTGTTGTTTGGGTATAAACCTAGCTAGTTGTCTCAGAGACTGTAAGATGTTGTTTGGGTATAAACCTAGCTAGTTGTCCCAGAGACTGTAAGATGTTGTTTGGGTATAAACCTAGCTAGTTGTCCCAGAGACTGTAAGATGTTGTTTGGGTATAAACCTAGCTAGTTGTCCCAGAGACTGTAAGATGTTGTTTGGGTATAAACCTAGCTAGTTGTCCCAGAGACTGTAAGATGTTGTTTGGGTATAAACCTAGCTAGTTGTCTCAGAGACTGTAAGATGTTGTTTGGGTATAAACCTAGCTAGTTGTCCCAGAGACTGTAAGATGTTGTTTGGGTATAAACCTAGCTAGTTGTCCCAGAGACTGTAGATGTTGTTTGGGTATAAACCTAGCTAGTTGTCCCAGAGACTGTAAGATGTTGTTTGGGTATAAACCTAGCTAGTTGTCCCAGAGACTGTAGATGTTGTTTGGGTATAAACCTAGCTAGTTGTCCCAGAGACTGTAGATGTTTTTTGGGTATAAACCTAGCTAGTTGTCCCAGAGACTGTAGATGTTGTTTGGGTATAAACCTAGCTAGTTGTCCCAGAGACTGTAGATGTTGTTTGGGTATAAACCTAGCTAGTTGTCTCAGAGACTGTAAGATGTTGTTTGGGTATAAACCTAGCTAGTTGTCCCAGAGACTGTAAGATGTTGTTTGGGTATAAACCTAGCTAGTTGTCCCAGAGACTGTAAGATGTTGTTTGGGTATAAACCTAGCTAGTTGTCCCAGAGACTGTAGATGTTGTTTGGGTATAAACCTAGCTAGTTGTCCCAGAGACTGTAGATGTTGTTTGGGTATAAACCTAGCTAGTTGTCTCAGAGACTGTAAGATGTTGTTTGGGTATAAACCTAGCTAGTTGTCCCAGAGACTGTAAGATGTTGTTTGGGTATAAACCTAGCTAGTTGTCCCAGAGACTGTAAGATGTTGTTTGGGTATAAACCTAGCTAGTTGTCCCAGAGACTGTAAGATGTTGTTTGGGTATAAACCTAGCTAGTTGTCCCAGAGACTGTAAGATGTTGTTTGGGTATAAACCTAGCTAGTTGTCTCAGAGACTGTAAGATGTTGTTTGGGTATAAACCTAGCTAGTTGTCCCAGAGACTGTTAGATGTTGTTTGGGTATCAACCTAGCTAGTTGTCCCAGAGACTGTAAGATGTTGTTTGGGTATAAACCTAGCTAGTTGTCCCAGAGACTGTAGATGTTGTTTGGGTATAAACCTAGCTAGTTGTCCCAGAGACTGTAAGATGTTGTTTGGGTATAAACCTAGCTAGTTGTCCCAGAGACTGTAGATGTTGTTTGGGTATAAACCTAGCTAGTTGTCCCAGAGACTGTAAGATGTTGTTTGGGTATAAACCTAGCTAGTTGTCCCAGAGACTGTAGATGTTGTTTGGGTATAAACCTAGCTAGTTGTCCCAGAGACTGTAGATGTTTTTTGGGTATAAACCTAGCTAGTTGTCCCAGAGACTGTAGATGTTGTTTGGGTATAAACCTAGCTAGTTGTCCCAGAGACTGTAGATGTTGTTTGGGTATAAACCTAGCTAGTTGTCCCAGAGACTGTAGATGTTGTTTGGGTATAAACCTAGCTAGTTGTCCCAGAGACTGTAGATGTTGTTTGGGTATAAACCTAGCTAGTTGTCCCAGAGACTGTAGATGTTGTTTGGGTATAAACCTAGCTAGTTGTCCCAGAGACTGTAGATGTTGTTTGGGTATAAACCTAGCTAGTTGTCCCAGAGACTGTAGTTGTTGTTTGGGTATAAACCTAGCTAGTTGTCTCAGAGACTGTAAGATGTTGTTTGGGTATAAACCTAGCTAATTGTCCCAGAGACTGTAAGATGTTGTTTGGGTATAAACCTAGCTAGTTGTCCCAGAGACTGTAAGATGTTGTTTGGGTATAAACCTAGCTAGTTGTCCCAGAGACTGTAAGATGTTGTTTGGTTATAAACCTAGCTAGTTGTCCCAGGGACTGTAAGATGTTGTTTGGGTATAAACCTAGCTAGTTGTCTCAGAGACTGTAAGATGTTGTTTGGGTATAAACCTAGCTAGTTGTCCCAGAGACTGTTAGATGTTGTTTGGGTATCAACCTAGCTAGTTGTCCCAGAGACTGTAGATGTTGTTTGGGTATAAACGTAGCTAGTTGTCCCAGAGACTATAAGATGTTGTTTGGGTATAAACCTAGCTAGTTGTCCCAGAGACTGTAAGATGTTGTTTGGGTATAAACCTATGTCTCTGAGTGACTGCTACTTCCTCTGTTGTTTTAGTGAGTGACTGCTACTTCCTCTGTTGTTTTAGTGAGTGACTGCTACTTCCTCTCTGTTGTTTTAGTGAGTGACTGCTACTTCCTCTGTTGTTTTAGTGAGTGACTGCTACTTCCTCTGTTGTTTTAGTGAGTGACTGCTACTTCCTCTGTTGTTTTAGTGAGTGACTGCTACTTCCTCTGTTGTTTTAGTGAGTGACTGCTACTTCCTCTCTGTTGGTTTAGTGAGTGACTGCTACTTCCTCTGTTGTTTTAGTGAGTGACTGCTACTTCCTCTGTTGTTTTAGTGAGTGACTGCTACTTCCTCTCTGTTGTTTTAGTGAGTGACTGCTACTTCCTCTCTGTTGTTTTAGTGAGTGACTTCTACTTCCTCTGTTGTTTTAGTGAGTGACTGCTACTTCCTCTGTTGTTTTAGTGAGTGACTGCTACTTCCTCTCTGTTGTTTAATGAGTGACTGCTACTTCCTCTGTTGTTTTAGTGAGTGACTGCAACTTCCTCTCTGTTGTTTTAGTGAGTGACTGCTACTTCCTCTGTTGTTTTAGTGAGTGACTGCTGCTTCCTCTGTTGTTTTAGTGAGTGACTGCAACTTCCTCTCTGTTGTTTTAGTGAGTGACTGCTACTTCCTCTCTGTTGTTTTAGTGAGTGACTGCTACTTCCTCTGTTGTTTTAGTGAGTGACTGCAACTTCCTCTCTGTTGTTTTAGTGAGTGACTGCTACTTCCTCTGTTGTTTTAGTGAGTGACTGCTACTTCCTCTGTTGTTTTAGTGAGTGACTGCTACTTCCTCTGTTGTTTTAGTGAGTGACTGCTACTTCCTCTCTGTTGTTTTAGTGAGTGACTGCTACATCCTCTCTGTTGTTTTAGTGAGTGACTGCTACTTCCTCTGTTGTTTTAGTGAGTGACTGCTACTTCCTCTGTTGTTTTAGTGAGTGACTGCTACTTCCTCTCTGTTGTTTTAGTGAGTGACTGCTACTTCCTCTGTTGTTTTAGTGAGTGATTGCGACTTCCTCTCTGTTGTTTTAGTGAGTGACTGCTACTTCCTCTGTTGTTTTAGTGAGTGATTGCGACTTCCTCTCTGTTGTTTTAGTGAGTGACTGCTACTTCCTCTGTTGTTTTAGTGAGTGATTGCAACTTCCTCTCTGTTGTTTTAGTGAGTGACTGCTACTTCCTCTGTTGTTTTAGTGAGTGACTGCTACTTCTTCTGTTGTTTTAGTGAGTGACTGCTACTTCCTCTGTTGTTTTAGTGAGTGATTGCGACTTCCTCTCTGTTGTTTTAGTGAGTGACTGCTACTTCCTCTGTTGTTTTAGTGAGTGACTGCTACTTCCTCTCTGTTACAGTGAAGATGTAGAAGACATGTACCAGATATGAATATTGCAGCTGTTCTTATCAGTGCTGTAGTCTCTGTGATAGCTGGTCTTATCAGTGCTGTAGTCTCTCTGTGATAGCTGTTCTTATCAGTGCTGTAGTCTCTGTGATAGCTGTTCTTATCAGTGCTGTAGTCTCTCTGTGATAGCTGTTCTTATCAGTGCTGTAGTCTCTGTGATAGCTGTTCTTATCAGTGCTGTAGTCTCTGTGATAGCTGTTCTTATCAGTGCTGTAGTCTCTGTGATAGCTGTTCTTATCAGTGCTGTAGTCTCTGTGATAGCTGTTCTTATCAGTGCTGTAGTCTCTGTGATAGCTGTTCTTATCAGTGCTGTAGTCTCTGTGATAGCTGTTCTTATCAGTGCTGTAGTCTCTGTGTGATAGCTGTTCTTATCAGTGCTGTAGTCTCTGTGATAGCTGTTCTTATCAGTGCTGTAGTCTCTGTGATAGCTGTTCTTATCAGTGCTGTAGTCTCTGTGATAGCTGTTCTTATCAGTGCTGTAGTCTCTGTGATAGCTGTTCTTATCAGTGCTGTAGTTTCTGTGATAGCTGTTCTTATCAGTGCTGTAGTCTCTGTGATAGCTGTTCTTATCAGTGCTGTAGTCTCTCTGTGATAGCTGTTCTTATCAGTGCTGTAGTCTCTGTGATAGATGTTCTTATCAGTGCTGTAGTCTCTGGGATAGCTGTTCTTATCAGTGCTGTAGTCTCTGTGTGATAGCTGTTCTTATCAGTGCTGTAGTCTCTGTGTGATAGCTGTTCTTATCAGTGCTGTAGTCTCTGTGATAGCTGTTCTTATCAGTGCTGTAGTCTCTCTGTGATAGCTGTTCTTATCAGTGCTGTAGTCTCTGTGATAGCTGTTCTTATCAGTGCTGTAGTCTCTGTGATAGCTGTTCTTATCAGTGCTGTAGTCTCTGTGATAGCTGTTCTTATCAGTGCTGTAGTCTCTGTGATAGCTGTTCTTATCAGTGCTGTAGTCTCTGTGATAGCTGTTCTTATCAGTGCTGTAGTCTCTGTGATAGCTGTTCTTATCAGTGCTGTAGTCTCTGTGTGATAGCTGTTCTTATCAGTGCTGTAGTCTCTGTGATAGCTGTTCTTATCAGTGCTGTAGTCTCTGTGATAGCTGTTCTTATCAGTGCTGTAGTCTCTGTGATAGCTGTTCTTATCAGTGCTGTAGTCTCTGTGTGATAGCTGTTCTTATCAGTGCTGTAGTCTCTGTGTGATAGCTGTTCTTATCAGTGCTGTAGTCTCTGTGATAGCTGTTCTTATCAGTGCTGTAGTCTCTCTGTGATAGCTGTTCTTATCAGTGCTGTAGTCTCTGTGATAGCTGTTCTTATCAGTGCTGTAGTCTCTGTGATAGCTGTTCTTATCAGTGCTGTAGTCTCTGTGATAGCTGTTCTTATCAGTGCTGTAGTCTCTGTGATAGCTGTTCTTATCAGTGCTGTAGTCTCTGTGATAGCTGTTCTTATCAGTGCTGTAGTCTCTGTGATAGCTGTTCTTATCAGTGCTGTAGTCTCTGTGATAGCTGTTCTTATCAGTGCTGTAGTCTCTGTGATAGCTGTTCTTATCAGTGCTGTAGTCTCTCTGTGATAGCTGTTCTTATCAGTGCTGTAGTCTCTGTGATAGCTGTTCTTATCAGTGCTGTAGTCTCTGTGATAGCTGTTCTTATCAGTGCTGTAGTCTCTGGGATAGCTGTTCTTATCAGTGCTGTAGTCTCTGTGTGATAGCTGTTCTTATCAGTGCTGTAGTCTCTGTGATAGCTGTTCTTATCAGTGCTGTAGTCTCTGTGATAGCTGTTCTTATCAGTGCTGTAGTCTCTGGGATAGCTGTTCTTATCAGTGCTGTAGTCTCTGTGTGATAGCTGTTCTTATCAGTGCTGTAGTCTCTGTGATAGCTGTTCTTATCAGTGCTGTAGTCTCTGTGATAGCTGTTCTTATCAGTGCTGTAGTCTCTCTGTGATAGCTGTTCTTATCAGTGCTGTAGTCTCTGTGATAGCTGTTCTTATCAGTGCTGTAGTCTCTGTGATAGCTGTTCTTATCAGTGCTGTAGTCTCTGTGATAGCTGTTCTTATCGGTGCTGTAGTCTCTGTGATAGCTGTTCTTATCAGTGCTGTAGTCTCTGTGATAGCTGTTCTTATCAGTGCTGTAGTCTCTGGGATAGCTGTTCTTATCAGTGCTGTAGTCTCTGTGTGATAGCTGTTCTTATCAGTGCTGTAGTCTCTGTAATAGCTGTTCTTATCAGTGCTGTAGTCTCTGTGATAGCTGTTCTTATCAGTGCTGTAGTCTCTCTGTGATAGCTGTTCTTATCAGTGCTGTAGTCTCTGTGATAGCTGTTCTTATCAGTGCTGTAGTCTCTGTGATAGCTGTTCTTATCAGTGCTGTAGTCTCTGTGATAGCTGTTCTTATCAGTGCTGTAGTCTCTGTGATAGCTGTTCTTATCAGTGCTGTAGTCTCTGTGTGATAGCTGTTCTTATCAGTGCTGTAGTCTCTGTGATAGCTGTTCTTATCAGTGCTGTAGTCTCTGTGATAGCTGTTCTTATCAGTGCTGTAGTCTCTGTGATAGCTGTTCTTATCAGTGCTGTAGTCTCTGTGATAGCTGTTCTTATCAGTGCTGTAGTCTCTGTGATAGCTGTTCTTATCAGTGCTGTAGTCTCTGTGATAGCTGTTCTTATCAGTGCTGTAGTCTCTCTGTGATAGCTGTTCTTATCAGTGCTGTAGTCTCTGTGATAGCTGTTCTTATCAGTGCTGTAGTCTCTGGGATAGCTGTTCTTATCAGTGCTGTAGTCTCTGTGTGATAGCTGTTCTTATCAGTGCTGTAGTCTCTGTGATAGCTGTTCTTATCAGTGCTGTAGTCTCTGTGATAGCTGTTCTTATCAGTGCTGTAGTCTCTGGGATAGCTGTTCTTATCAGTGCTGTAGTCTCTCTGTGATAGCTGTTCTTATCAGTGCTGTAGTCTCTGGGATAGCTGTTCTTATCAGTGCTGTAGTCTCTCTGTGATAGCTGTTCTTATCAGTGCTGTAGTCTCTGGGATAGCTGTTCTTATCAGTGCTGTAGTCTCTGTGTGATAGCTGTTCTTATCAGTGCTGTAGTCTCTGTGATAGCTGTTCTTATCAGTGCTGTAGTCTCTGTGATAGCTGTTCTTATCAGTGCTGTAGTCTCTGGGATAGCTGTTCTTATCAGTGCTGTAGTCTCTGTGTGATAGCTGTTCTTATCAGTGCTGTAGTCTATGTGATAGCTGTTCTTATCAGTGCTGTAGTCTCTGTGATAGCTGTTCTTATCAGTGCTGTAGTCTCTCTGTGATAGCTGTTCTTATCAGTGCTGTAGTCTCTGTGATAGCTGTTCTTATCAGTGCTGTAGTCTCTGTGATAGCTGTTCTTATCAGTGCTGTAGTCTCTGTGATAGCTGTTCTTATCGGTGCTGTAGTCTCTGTGATAGCTGTTCTTATCAGTGCTGTAGTCTCTGTGATAGCTGTTCTTATCAGTGCTGTAGTCTCTGGGATAGCTGTTCTTATCAGTGCTGTAGTCTCTGTGTGATAGCTGTTCTTATCAGTGCTGTAGTCTCTGTAATAGCTGTTCTTATCAGTGCTGTAGTCTCTGTGATAGCTGTTCTTATCAGTGCTGTAGTCTCTCTGTGATAGCTGTTCTTATCAGTGCTGTAGTCTTTGTGATAGCTGTTCTTATCAGTGCTGTAGTCTCTGTGATAGCTGTTCTTATCAGTGATGTAGTCTCTGTGATAGCTGTTCTTATCAGTGCTGTAGTCTCTGTGATAGCTGTTCTTATCAGTGCTGTAGTCTCTGTGATAGCTGTTCTTATCAGTGCTGTAGTCTCTGTGATAGCTGTTCTTATCAGTGCTGTAGTCTCTGTGATAGCTGTTCTTATCAGTGCTGTAGTCTCTGTGTGATAGCTGTTCTTATCAGTGCTGTAGTCTCTGTGATAGCTGTTCTTATCAGTGCTGTAGTCTCTGTGATAGCTGTTCTTATCAGTGCTGTAGTCTCTGGGATAGCTGTTCTTATCAGTGCTGTAGTCTCTCTGTGATAGCTGTTCTTATCAGTGCTGTAGTCTTTGGGATAGCTGTTCTTATCAGTGCTGTAGTCTCTCTGTGATAGCTGTTCTTTTCAGTGCTGTAGTCTCTGGTATAGCTGTTCTTATCAGTGCTGTAGTCTCTGTGATAGCTGTTCTTATCAGTGCTGTAGTCTCTGTGATAGCTGTTCTTATCAGTGCTGTAGTCTCTCTGTGATAGCTGTTCTTATCAGTGCTGTAGTCTCTCTGTGATAGCTACAATGATACAGTCACCTTGTGGAGACAGAATGGGACAGGGGGAAGGGATGCTGCAGCTCTGTCATGCCTACACACACACACACACACACACACACGCACACACACACACACACACACACACACACACATTCTAATGTCCTCCCTACCATTCACACCACTCTATAGTCCTCCCTACCATTCACACCCACTCTAATGTCCTCCCTACCATTCACACCACTCTAATGTCCTCCCTACCATTCACACCCACTCTAATGTCCTCCCTACCATTCACACCCACTCTAATGTCCTCCCTACCATTCACACCACTCTAATGTCCTCCCTACCATTCACACCACTCTAATGTCCTCCCTACCATTCACACCCACTCTAATGTCCTCCCTACCATTCACACCCACTCTAATGTCCTCCCTACCATTCACACCCACTCTAATGTCCTCCCTACCATTCACACCCACTCTAATGTCCTCCCTACCATTCACACCCACTCTAATGTCCTCCCTACCATTCACACCACTCTAATGTCCTCCCTACCATTCACACCCACTCTAATGTCCTCCCTACCATTCACACCACTCTAATATCCTCCCTTCCTCGTCCTTCTCAGTATTGATGGTAGATAACAGCTTGGCAGGCCTAACGCCCTGCGACACACAGACAGGCTGACAGGCTGCCCTTGACGTATGAACACTTAGCTGTATTAGTGGCTTTAAGTGTATGAGGTGTTCACTCACTTAGTCCGCATCCCAAATGGAACCCTATTCCCTACGGACCCTGGTCAACAATAGTGCACTACGTAGGGGGGATAGCGTTCCATTTGGGATGTGGCCTTGGTCATCAGATCAGAGGCCTGGTGACTGTGATGCTTTCTATTTGATCACTCTGGAAACAGGGAAGGACCCGGCTGTCTCTGTCCGCTGGTTGGCTTTGTCTAGTCCTCTGGTGTTTTCTGAATCACATTTCTGAAGTCTTTGACCTTCAGTCTGTGGGGGGTTTCTGTGACAAGTTAAGGAAGTTATAGATGGTGGACATCCGTGAGCCTGTGGAAGTCTGCCTCACTGTCTCTGGTGACCTTGGACAACTGTCATCTATCAGTAGATCTGGAGAAAACTACCAAACCCGAAGATCT
>CM062500.1:2842180-2909680 GCA_031479575.1 Coregonus ussuriensis | reverse complement strand
AGTGTTCTGTATGTCTCTCTTTTCCAGGTTCTAGTGAGAACCAGAGTGACTGGTGCCTGGGGAACCGTAGTAACCTGAGTGTTCTGTGTGTGTTCTGTGTTCTAGGTCAGCAGGTTCTAGGTCTGGTGGAGAACCAGAGTGACTGGTACCTGGGGAACCATAGTAACCTGAGTGTTCTGTGTTCTAGGTCAGCAGGTTCTAGGTCTGGTGGAGAACCAGAGTGACTGGTACCTGGGGAACCTGTGGAAGAATCATCGTCCCTGGCCCGCCCTGGAGAGGGGCTTCAATACAGGTGAGAGACACACATGAATGCAAACACACACACACACACACACACACACACACACACACACACACACACACACACACACACACACACACACACACACACACGCACACACATACACACGCACACACATACACACGCACACACATACACACCCACACACACACACACATACATACACACACACACACACACATACACACACACACACACACACACAAAGGTAATTTCTTCACTCTGAGAAATATGTGGTCAACACTTTCTATGAGTACAAACTCTATTCACAATGAAAATGATAATGAGTAACTTTTCACTATATTTTCCCTGCCTGAGCTGAGCTGCCTGTGAGTTTTCTCACCAATAACAGAAGTATTACTTCTGGTTCCTCTCTTGTTGGGGAGAGAGACAGAATGAATAATGTCTTGGATTGGAACAAACAAACCGTCTCTCTCTCCACCCTGCTGGGTCCATCTTCTACAGCTAGAGGCAGGCTGTGTCTCAAATGCCACTATATTCCCTATATCTCCTATATTAGTGCACTACTTTTCACCAGGGCCCGTAGGGAATAGTGCGCCATTTGAGACTCAGCCCCAGAGAGAAACAGAGCCGCAAACCGCCAAATGATCGCCGGCTGGCTGTAATATTGCTGCTATATCTAATGCATTAGGCGATAATGGCCTCTTCAACAGATGGCCAGGCTACAGAGGGTCTTTCATCTCTGAAGAAGTCTCTTTTGTGTTCAGTAACACAGGAAGTGATGTGATGAAAATATGTTGCAGCGACGGTGTGGTTGTGATCACTTCCTCTCTGTTTGAAATGAAAGCTGAGAAGATTTGGCATGAGCCCTCAGATCCTCAAAAAAGTTCTACAGCTGCACCATCGAGAGCATCCTGACTGGTTGCATCACCGCCTGGTATGGCAACTGCTTGGCATCCGACCACAAGGCGCTACAGAGGGTAGTGCGTACGGCCCAGTACATCACTGGAGCCAAGCTTCCTGGCTACCAGGCGGTGTCAGAGGAAGGCTCTAAAAATGGTCAAAGACTCCAGCCACCCAAGTCATAGACTGTTCTCTCTGCAACCGCACAGTTAGACATTACTGTTAATTCAGGTCATGTGTAACCTGTTGATTGAGACTGTTAAGTCAGGTCATGTGTAACCTGTTGATTGAGACTGTTAAGTCAGGTCATGTGTCCTCTGTTCCAGGTGTGATCTTGCTGCTGCTGGACCGACTGAGGAAGCTGAGGTGGGAACAGATGTGGAGACTGACGGCAGAGAGAGAACTGATGAGCATGTTGTCTACATCACTGGCTGACCAGGTAACACACACACACACGTTTGAACACACACACACACACGTACGAACGCGCACACACACACACACGTTTGAACACACACACACACACGTACGAACGCACACACACACACACACGTTTGAACACACACACACACGTACGAACGCGCACACACACACACACGTACGAACGCGCACACACACACACACGTACGAACACACACACACACACGTACGAACGCACACACACACACGTACGAACACACACACACACATACGAACGCGCGCACACACACGTACGAACACACACACACACACGTACGAACACGCACACACACACATACGAACACACACACACACACGTATGAACACACACACACACGCATACGAACGCGCGCACACACACATACGAACGCACACACGCGCACCAACACACGCATACACACACACACACATACACGTTTGAACACACACACGCGTACGAACGCGCACACACACACACACGTACGAACGCGCACACACACACACACGTACGAACGCGCACACACACACACACGTACGAACGCGCACACACACACGTACGAACGCACACACGCGCACCAACACACACGCATATACACACACACACATACACGTTTGAACACACACACGCGTTTGAACGCGCACACACACACACACACGTACGAACGCGCACACACACACACACATACGAACGCACACACACGCACATGGTCAGAAACTTGCAAACACTCATGCACGCCCGCCAACACACACGCATATACACACACACACACATACACACACACACAGAATCATAAACACACCTTGTATTCAACTACTTGAAGTTCACCATTAAAATGGCTGGATTATTACACTTCAGACTTGAGTATTTTATGTTAATTGAACACCAAGGATTTTATTTAAGAGCTGCTTCGAGCTCATATAAATGAGAAGCACGTTTACGATGTTTTCATTAAATGTTAATTAAATAAAGTTCTGTCATGTATTGTAGTTTGGAATTTGTGAAGATTCTAGAAGTGTTTTAGTGTTCCATGATTCCATTCGCCTCCTGCTGTGTTCCGTTCAACCCTCCAATAAGCAGTTCCCTCCTCTTTACAGATCCGTTCATTATGAGGATAACAACAAGCTTTATAATGTCTCCTATTAGGAGAATATGCACTGTCTCTGAACCAGCAAGATCTCAAAGTCAAAGAAATCATAGTCAAATACTGTCTCTGAACCAGCAAGATCTCAGTCAGAGAAAACATAGTCAAATACTGTCTCTGAACCAGCAAGATCTCAGTCAGAGAAAACATAGTCAAATACGGTCTCTGAACCAGCAAGATCTCAGTCAGAGAAAACATAGTCAAATACGGTCTCTGTTAGAGCTTCTATTTAAAAAAGCCCTTGAAGTATCCAGCGGCAGCTATTGTATCTGAGGGGTTGTTCTTACATGTGAGATATAATCGTACCGGTACGGTCACGCTGATTAACATAACAGGTACCAAGACAGTGTCTGTTTCACCCAATGGAGAAGAGGTCTGTTACTAGAGGGTCTTTATCAGTTATAATACAGAGAGAACACCAATGGAGAAGAGTTTCCCTGACATAGACAGTAGGGTTTATAGTATATGAGGTGAGAACGTCTGGTCTGGTCTGGTCTGCACATTATTTAATCTGCAGTTCTGGTATCTCTGTCTATGTTTGTGATCTGCAGCAAGTACTGGTCTCTCTTTTTCTGTGATCTGCGGCGATGTCTGGGGCCGTATGTATAAAGCCTCTGAGAGTAGGAGTGTTGATCTAGGATCAGGTCCCCGTCCCGTCCATATAATCTGACTCATTATGATCTAAAATACACTCCTACTCTGTCCATATAATCTGATTCATTATGATCTAAAATACACTCCTACTCTGTCCATATAATCTGACTCTGTCACGATCGTCTATGAAGTAGGACCAAAGCGCAGCGTTGGTAGCGAGCATATTTATTATTTAAACGTACACACGAACAAAACAACGAAAACGTGACGTCTATGGTACACCATGAAACCACACGAACAAAATCCCACAAACACAAGGTGAACACAGACAGTTTAAATATGGCTCCCAATCAGAGATAACGAGCCGACAGCTGACACTCGTTACCTCCGATTGGGAGTCATTGACCAAATAAGGGAAACACAAAACCAATGACCACCCAACCAAAACAAAACACAACCAAAACGAACACACCCTGGCTCAAAATACAAAGTCCCGGAGCCAGAGCGTGACAGACTCGTTATGATCTAAAATACACTCCTACTCTGTCCATATAATCTGACTCATTATGATCTAAAATACACTCCTACTCTGTCCATATAATCTGACTCATTATGATCTAAAATACACTCCTACTCTGTCCATATAATCTGACTCATTATGATCTAAAATACACTCCTACTCTGTCCATATAATCTGACTCATTATGATCTAAAATACACTCCTACTCTGTCCATATAATCTGACTCATTATGATCTAAAATACACTCCTACTCTGTCCATATAATCTGACTCATTATGATCTAAAATACACTCCTACTCTGTCCATATAATCTGACTCATTATGATCTAAAATACACTCCTACTCTGTCCATATAATCTGACTCATTATGATCTAAAATACACTCCTACTCTGTCCATATAATCTGACTCATTATGATCTAAAATACACTCCTACTCTGTCCATATAATCTGATTCATTATGATCTAAAATACACTCCTACTCTGTCCATATAATCTGATTCATTATGATCTAAAATACACTCCTACTCTGTCCATATAATCTGATTCATTATGATCTAAAATACACTCCTACTCTGTCCATATAATCTGACTCATTATGTCTCGCTTCCGCATTGTCTCCGTACTGCTGTGCTGTTTGTTGCTACTTGGCTACCTGCCAAACTATTCACGTTTTACTTTTAATAAACGTTTAATCAATCTTTGTGTTCAACAAATTTACCAACTTTTTAGTTTTGTCCTCACTCATCTTTTTTCGTTAAACTTTTTCACCCCGGACGTTTATCCCGAGACAGAAGAGTCATTTTCCTGTGCGTTTTAGCTGCCAACTTTACGTTATTTTCCTTTTTTCCATCGCAACTTTTTTCCCTTATTCAACTTTTTCACTCCGGACGCTTTATCTGGACATGGTTCATCAACATCTTCAACAGCCGAAGCTAAGTAGTAACATTAACATGATGTCTTCTAATTGCAGTCGCTGTACTCATAATATACAGGAGAACGATCGCCTTACGGCGAAAATAGCTGTGCTACAAGCCCAGCTTCAGACGCAATCGTTAGGCAAGGGTAATCTCAGTGTAGGAAAGGAAGAAACAGCGTCTGTGCCACCAGTAAGTACAGACAGTAACGTTAGTATAAATCCCCCCGCACAGTCCCCGCAGCCGGACAACTTTCTCATGGCTTCTGGAGGGAAATACTGTTGGAATGCTCAACCGGTGTCGCTCATTCAGCCGACAGAAACCTTCAACCGGTTTTCCCCATTATGTAGCGAGTCGGAGTCTGAGTCTGAGTCTTCTCTAGTCTCTACTCCTCCCGTTACGGGGTCTGAGACGCCGAAGGCTCCCACCATTAGCTCTGACAAATTGAAAACCCTAGTCATTGGCGACTCCATTACCCGCAGTATTAGACTTAAAACGAATCACCCAGCGATCATACACTGTTTACCAGGGGGCAGGGCTACCGACGTTAAGGCTAATCTAAAGATGGTGCTGGCTAAAGCTAAAACTGGCGAGTGTAGAGAGTATAGAGATATTGTTATCCACGTCGGCACCAACGATGTTAGGATGAAACAGTCAGAGGTCACCAAGTGCAACATAGCTTCAGCGTGTAAATCAGCTAGAAAGATGTGTCGGCATCGAGTAATTGTCTCTGGCCCCCTCCCAGTTAGGGGAAGTGACGAGCTCTACAGCAGAGTCTCAGCACTTAATCGCTGGTTGAAAACTGTTTTCTGCCCCTCCCAAAAGATAACATTTGTGGATAATTGGCCCTCTTTCTGGGACTCACCCACAAACAGGACCAAGCCTGACCTGCTGAGGAGTGACGGACTCCATCCTAGCTGGAGGGGTGCACTCCTCTTATCTACCAACATAGATAGGGCTCTAACTCCTCTAGCCCCACAGTGAAATAGGGTGCAGGCCAGGCAGCAGGCTGTTAGCCAACCTGCCAGCTTAGTGGAGTCTGCCAATAGCACAGTCAGTGTAGTCAGCTCAGCCATACCCATTGAGACTGTGTCTGTGCCTCGACCTAGGTTGGGCAAAACTAAATATGGCGGTGTTCACCCTAGCAATCTTATTAGGATAAAGACCTCCTCCATTCCTGCCATTATTGAAAGAGATCGTGATACCTCACATCTCAAAATAGGGTTACTTAATGTTAGATCCCTCACTTCAAAGGCAGTCATAGTCAATGAACTAATCACTGATCATAATCTTGATGTGATTGGCCTGACTGAAACATGGCTTAAGCCTGATGAATTTGCTGTGTTAAATGAGGCCTCACCTCCTGGTTACACTAGTGACCATATTCCCCGTGCATCCCGCAAAGGCGGAGGTGTTGCTAACATTTACGATAGCAAATTTCAATTTACAAAAAAAAAAATGGCGTTTTCATCTTTTGAGCTTCTAGTCATGAAATCTATGCAGCCTACTCAATCACTTTTTATAGCTACTGTTTACAGGCCTCCTGGGCCATATACAGCGTTCCTCTCTGAGTTTCCTGAATTCCTATCAGACCTTGTAGTCATAGCAGATCATATTCTAATTTTTGGTGATTTTAATATTCACATGGAGAAGTCCACAGACCCACTCCAAAAGTCTTTCGGAGCCATTATCGACTCAGTGGGTTTTGTCCAACATGTCTCTGGACCTACTCACTGCCACAGTCATACTCTGGACCTAGTTTTGTCCCATGGAATAAATGTTGTAGATCTTAATGTTTTTCCACAAAATCCTGGACTATCGGACCACCATTTTATTACATTTGCAATCGCAACAAATAATCTGCTCAGACCCCAACCAAGGAGCATCAAAAGTCGTGCTATAAATTCTCAAACAACACAAAAATTCATTGATGCCCTTCCAGACTCCTTCTGCCTACCCAAGGACGTCAGAGGACAAAAATCAGTTAACCACTTAACTGAGGAACTCAATTTAACCTTGCGCAATACCCTAGATGCAGTTGCACCCCTAAAAACGAAAAACATTTGTCATAAGAAACTAGCTCCCTGGTATACAGAAAATACCCGAGCTTTGAAGCAAGCTTCCAGGAAATTGGAACGGAAATGGCGCCACACCAAACTGGAAGTCTTCCGACTAGCTTGGAAAGACAGTACCGTGCAGTACCGAAGAGCCCTCACTGCTGCTCGATCATCCTACTTTTCCAACTTAATTGAGGAAAATAAGAACAATCCAAAATTTCTTTTTGATACTGTTGCAAAGCTAACTAAAAAGCAGCATTCCCCAAGAGAGGATGGCTTTCACTTCAGCAGTGATAAATTCATGAACTTCTTTGAGGAAAAGATCATGACCATTAGAAAGCAAATTACGGACTCCTCTTTGAATCTGCGTATTCCTCCAGGGCTTAGCTGTCCTGGATCTGCACAGCTCTGCGAGGGCCTGGGATCGGGAGAGACACTTAAGTGTTTTAGTACTATATCTCTTGACACAATGATGAAAATAATCATGGCCTCTAAACCTTCAAGCTGCATACTGGATCCTATTCCTACTAAACTGCTGAAGGAGCTGCTTCCTGTGCTTGGCCCTCCTATGTTGAACATAATAAACAGCTCTCTATCCACCGGATGTGTACCAAACTCACTAAAAGTGGCAGTGATAAAGCCTCTCTTGAAAAAGCCAAACCTTGACCCGGAAAATATAAAAAACTATCGGCCTATATCGAATCTTCCATTCCTCTCAAAATTTTTAGAAAAAGCTGTTGCGCAGCAACTCACTGCCTTTCTGAAGACAAACAATGTATACGAAATGCTTCAGTCTGGTTTTAGACCCCATCATAGCACTGAGACTGCACTTGTGAAGGTGGTAAATGACCTTTTAATGGCGTCAGACCGAGGCTCTGCATCTGTCCTCGTGCTACTAGACCTTAGTGCTGCCTTTGACACCATCGATCACCACATTCTTTTGGAGAGACTGGAAACCCAAATTGGTCTACACGGACAAGTTCTGGCCTGGTTTAGATCCTACCTGTCGGAAAGATATCAGTTTGTCTCTGTGAATGGTCTGTCCTCCGACAAATCAACTGTACATTTCGGTGTTCCTCAAGGTTCCGTTTTAGGACCACTATTGTTTTCACTATATATTTTACCTCTTGGGGATGTTATTCGAAAACATAATGTTAACTTTCACTGCTATGCGGATGACACACAGCTGTACATTTCAATGAAACATGGTGAAGCCCCAAAATTGCCCTCGCTAGAAGCCTGTGTTTCAGACATAAGGAAGTGGATGGCTGAAAACTTTTTACTTTTAAACTCGGACAAAACAGAGATGCTTGTTCTAGGTCCCAAGAAACAAAGAGATCTTCTGTTAAATCTGACAATTCATCTTGATGGTTGTAAAGTCGTCTCAAATAAAACTGTGAAGGACCTCGGTGTTACTCTTGACCCTGATCTCTCTTTTGACGAACATATCAAGACTGTTTCAAGGACAGCTTTTTTCCATCTACGTAACATTGCAAAAATCAGAAATGTTCTGTCATGAACTTCATGAAGAAGTCCAAAAATGATGCAGAAAAATTAATCCATGCATTTGTTACTTCTAGGTTAGACTACTGCAATGCTCTATTTTCCGGCTACCCGGATAAAGCACTAAATAAACTTCAGTTAGTGCTAAATACGGCTGCTAGAATCCTGACTAGAACCAAGAAATTTGATCATATTACTCCAGTGCTAGCTTCCCTACACTGGCTTCCTGTTAAGGCAAGGGCTGATTTCAAGGTTTTACTGTTAACCTATAAAGCGTTACATGGGCTTGCTCCTACCTATCTTTCCGAGTTGGTCCTGCCGTACATACCAATACGTACGCTACGGTCACAAGACGCAGGCCTCCTAATTGTCCCTAGAATTTCTAAGCAAACAGCGGGAGGCAGGGCTTTCTCCTATAGATCTCCATTTTTATGGAACAGTCTGCCTACCCATGTGAGAGACGCAGACTCGGTCTCAACCTTTAAGTCTTTACTGAAGACTTATCTCTTCAGTAGGTCATATGATTGAGTGTAGTCTGGCCCAGGAGTGTGAAGGTGAACGGAAAGGCTGGAGCAACGAACAGCCCTTGCTGTCTCTGCCGGGCCGGTTCCCCTCTCCACTGGAGTTCTCTGCCTCTAACCCTGTTGCAGGGGCTGAGTCACTGGCTTGCTGGTGCTCTTTCATGCCGTCCCTGGGAGGGGTGTGT
Organism: Coregonus ussuriensis; assembly: GCA_031479575.1. Taxonomy (NCBI): domain Eukaryota; kingdom Metazoa; phylum Chordata; class Actinopteri; order Salmoniformes; family Salmonidae; genus Coregonus; species Coregonus ussuriensis. The sequence goes on along the minus strand of CM062500.1, from coordinate 2,900,638 downwards.
CACTTGAGTGGGTTGAGTTACTGACGTGATCTTCCTGTCTGGGTTGGCGCCCCCCCCCTTGGTTTGTGCTGTGGTGGAGACCTCTGTGGGCTATACTCGGCCTTGTCTCAGGATTGTAAGTTGGTGGTTGGGGATATCCCTCTAATGGTGTGGGGGCTGTGCTTTGGCGGAGTGGGTGGGGTTATATCCTTCCTGTTTGGCCCTGTCCGGGGGTTTCTTCGGATGGGGCCACAGTGTCTCCGGACCGCTCCTGTCTCAGCCTCCAGTATTTATGCTGCAGTAGTTTATGTGTCGGGGGGCTGGGGTTAGTTGGTTATACCTGGAGTACTTCTCCTGTCTTATCCAGTGTCCTGTGTGAATTTAAGTATGCTCTCTCTAATTCTCTCGTTCTCTCTTTCTCTCTGAGAACCTGAGCCCTAGGACCATACGTCAGGACTACCGGCCGTGGTGACTCCTTGCTGTCCCCAGTCCGCCTGGCCTTGCTGCTCTTCCAGTTTCAACTGTTCTGCCTGCGGTTATGGAACCCCTACCTGTCCCAGACCTGCTGTTTTCAACTCTTAATGATCGGCTATGAAAAGCCAACTGAGATTTATTCCTGATTATTATTTGACCATGCTTGTCACTTATGAACATTTTTGAACATCTTGGCATGGTTCTGTTATAATCTCCACCCGGCACAGCCAGAAGAGGACTGGCCACCCCTCATAGCCTGGTTCCTCTCTAGGTTTCTTCCTAGGTTTTCGCCTTTCTAGGGAGTTTTTCCTAGCCACCGTGCTTCTACACCTGCATTACTAGCTGTTTGGGGTTTTAGGCTGGGTTTCTGTACAGCACTTCGAGATATTAGCTGATGTAAGAAGGGCTATATAAAATAAAATTGATTGATTGATTGATCTAAAATACACTCCTACTCTGTCCATATAATCTGACTCATTATGATCTAAAATACACTCCTACTCTGTCCATATAATCTGACTCATTATGATCTAAAATACACTCCTACTCTGTCCATATAATCTGACTCATTATGATCTAAAATACACTCCTACTCTGTCCATATAATCTGATTCATTATGATCTAAAATACACACCTACTCTGTCCATATAATCTGATTCATTATGATCTAAAATACACTCCTACTCTGTCCATATAATCTGATTCATTATGATCTAAAATACACTCCTACTCTGTCCATATAATCTGATTCATTATGATCTAAAATACACTCCTACTCTGTCCATATAATCTGATTCATTATGATCTAAAATACACTCCTACTCTGTCCATATAATCTGATTCATTATGATCTAAAATACACTCCTACTCTGTCCATATAATCTGATTCATTATGATCTAAAATACACTCCTACTCTGTCCATATAATCTGACTCATTATGATCTAAAATACACTCCTACTCTGTCCATATAATCTGACTCATTATGATCTAAAATACACTCCTACTCTGTCCATATAATCTGACTCATTATGATCTAAAATACACTCCTACTCTGTCCATATAATCTGATTCATTATGATCTAAAATACACTCCTACTCTGTCTATGTGATCTGCAGTAAGGTCTGATCTGTAAGGTCTGGTCTCTATCTGTTATCTACACTAAGGTCTGATCTGTAAGGTCTGGTCTCTATCTGTTATCTACACTAAGGTCTGATCTGTAAGGTCTGGTCTCTATCTGTTATCTACACTAAGGTCTGATCTGTAAGGTCTGGTCTCTATCTGTTATCTACACTAAGGTCTGATCTGTAAGGTCTGGTCTCTATCTGTTATCTACACCAAGGTCTGATCTGTAAGGTCTGGTCTCTATCTGTTATCTACACTAAGGTCTGATCAGTAAGGTCTGGTCTCTATCTGTTATCTACACTAAGGTCTGATCAGTAAGGTCTGGTCTCTATCTGTTATCTACAGTAAGGTCTGATCAGTAAGGTCTGGTCTCTATCTGTTATCTACAGTAAGGTCTGATCTGTAAGGTCTGGTCTCTATCTGTTATCTACACTAAGGTCTGATCTGTAAGTTCTGGTCTCTGTCTGTTATCTACACTAAGGTCTGATCAGTAAGGTCTGGTCTCTATCTGTTATCTACACTAAGGTCTGATCTGTAAGTTCTGGTCTTTATGTGTTATCTACACTAATGTCTGATCAGTAAGGTCTGGTCTCTATCTGTTATCTACACTAAGGTCTGATCAGTAAGGTCTGGTCTCTATCTGTTATCTACAGTAAGGTCTGATCTGTAAGGTCTGGTCTCTATCTGTTATCTACAGTAAGGTCTGATCTGTAAGGTCTGGTCTCTATCTGTTATCTACAGTAAGGTCTGATCTGTAAGGTTGTGTGTGTGTGTGTGTGTGTGTGTCTGCAGGACATCTTCAACGCCGTGATCAAACAGAACCCCTTCCTGGTTCACCAGCTGCCCTGCTTCTGGAATGTTCAGCTCTCAGACCACACCCGCTCGGAGAAGTGCTACAAAGACGTGTCCGACCTCAAGGTGAGCTGAGCATCTCACACACAGATAGCAGCTGTTTCCAGACCACCTCTTTTCCTCTAGGTGTGTGTGGCCTGTTCTATGGGCTGTGTATCTGTGTGTGTGTGTGTGTGTGTGTGTGTGTGTGTGTGTGTTTAATGTTGGCATCATGCCCCCTGCTCCTTCCAGATGCTTCTACTCTCTCTGACTGGCCTGTCATCTCTCTCTGTCTCTCTGACTGGCCTGTCATCTCTCTCTGTCTCTCTGACTGGCCTGTCATCTCTCTCTGTCTCTCTGACTGGCCTGTCATCTCTCTCTGTCTCTCTGACTGGCCTGTCATCTCTCTCTGTCTCTCTGACTGTCCTGTCATCTCTCTCTGTCTCTCTGACTGTCCTGTCATCTCTCTCTGTCTCTCTGACTGTCCTGTCATCTCTCTCTGTCTCTCTGACTGTCCTGTCATCTCTCTCTGTCTCTCTGACTGTCCTGTCATCTCTCTGTCTCTCTGACTGTCCTGTCATCTCTCTGTCTGGCCTGTCATCTCTCTGTCTGGCCTGTCATCTCTCTCTGTCTCTCTGACTGTCCTGTCATCTCTCTCTGTCTCTCTGACTGTCCTGTCATCTCTCTCTGTCTCTCTGACTGTCCTGTCATCTCTCTGTCTCTCTGACTGTCCTGTCATCTCTCTCTGTCTCTCTGACTGTCCTGTCATTTCTCTCTGTCTCTCTGACTGTCCTGTCATCTCTCTCTGTCTCTCTGACTGTCCTGTCATCTCTCTGACTGTCCTGTCATCTCTCTCTGTCTCTCTGACTGTCCTGTCATCTCTCTCTGTCTCTCTCTGACTGGCCTGTCATCTCTCTGACTGTCCTGTCATCTCTCTGTCTCTCTGACTGGCCTGTCATCTCTCTCTGTGTCTCTCTGACTGGCCTGTCATCTCTCTCTGTCTCTGTGTGTCTGTGTCTCTGTCTCTCTTTTCCTCTCTCTCACTCCCACTCTCCCCCACTACAAGTGATCCATTGAAACTTTTTGTGAAGAACAAGCACTTAGAGGTTCCTGAAAACCTCTATCTAACCATCTAACTCAATACCTCCCTCTCTCTTTCTTTCTTTCTCTCCCACCTTCCTCCCTTCCTCCCTCTCTCCCCCCTTCCTCCCTCTCTCTCTTCCTCTCTTCCTCCCTCTCTCCCCCTTCCTCCCTCTCTCTCTTCCTCTCTTCCTCCCCCCCCCCCCCTTCCTCTCTCCCCCCTTCCTCTCTCTCCTCCCTTCCTCCCTCTCTCCCCCCTTCCTCTCTCTCCCCCCCTTCCTCTCTCTCCCCCCTTCCTCCCTCTCTCCCTCTTCCTCCCTCTCTCTCTTCCCCCCTTCCTCCCTCTCTCCCCCTTCCTCCCCTACAGGTGATCCATTGGAACTCTCCTAAGAAGCTGAGAGTGAAGAACAAGCATGTAGAATTCTTCAGGAACCTCTACCTAACCTTCCTGGAGTACGATGGAAACCTCCTGAGACGAGAACTCTTCGGCTGCCCCAGCGAGACAGACCACAACAGCGAAAACGTATGTGGAACTATACTGATCAAGAGTCAGTTTAAATACAGCACTGAGAATGTAGGTCCACCAATACTGATCTATTTAAATAGGCCAGTTAAAAATGTTTATCTGGCTTGCCATTCCAAATAAAATGGAATCTTTTTTGCTCATATAATTTATAAATCAAGTCGCTAGGTGTAGGCAGGGCCATCAGCAAATAGGTCAACTGGGATACGACTAAAGAGTTAATCAGGGTGATGTTTCCACAAATAGTGTCACGATTGTCGTTAGATGAAGCGGACCAAGGCGCAGCGTGATATGCGTACATTCTTTTATTGCAGTACACAACACGAACCAAAACAACAAAACAAACGATACGTGAAGTCCTGGGTTGAACACAAACCTTCCGGAACAAGATCCCACAATAAACAGTGCCAAACAGGCTGCCTAAGTATGGTCCCCAATCAGAGACAACGAGCTACAGCTGCCTCTGATTGGGTACCACCCTGGCCAACATAGAAATACATGAACTAGAACATGAACATAGAAAATAACACATAGAAAATCCACACCCTGGCTCAACATATAAGAGTCCCCAGAGCCAGGGCGTGACAATAGTGCACTACTTTAGACCAGAGAATGGCACCCTATTCCCTATGTAGTGCACTACTTTAGACCAGAGAATGGCACCCTATTCCCTATATAGTGCACTACTTTAGACCAGAGAATGGCACCCTATTCCCTATATAGTGCACTACTTTAGACCAGAGAATGGCACCCTATTCCCTATATAGTGCACTACTTTTGACCAGAGAATGGCACCCTATTCCCTATATAGTGCACTACTTTTGACCAGAGAATGGCACCCTATTCCCTATATAGTGCACTACTTTTGACCAGAGAATGGCACCCTATTCCCTATATAGTGCACTACTTTTGACCAGAGCCCATGTCTAGTTCCCTGTGTCCCTCCCAGCCCAGCTCCATGTCTAGTTCCCTGTGTCCCTCCCAGCCCAGCTCCATGTCTAGTTCCCTGTGTCCCTCCCAGCCCAGCTCCATGTCTAGTTCCCTGTGTCCCTCCCAGCCCGGCCCCATGTCTAGTTCCCTGTGTCCCTCCCAGCTCCATGTCTAGTTCCCTGTGTCCCTCCCAGCCCAGCCCCATGTCTAGTTCCCTGTGTCCCTCCCAGCCCAGCTCCATGTCTAGTTCCCTGTGTCCCTCCCAGCCCCATGTCTAGTTCCCTGTGTCCCTCCCAGCTCCATGTCTAGTTCCCTGTGTCCCTCCCAGCTCCATGTCTAGTTCCCTGTGTCCCTCCCAGCCCAGCTCCATGTCTAGTTCCCTGTGTCCCTCCCAGCTCCATGTCTAGTTCCCTGTGTCCCTCCCAGCCCCATGTCTAGTTCCCTGTGTCCCTCCCAGCCCCATGTCTAGTTCCCTGTGTCCCTCCCAGCCCAGCTCCATGTCTAGTTCCCTGTGTCCCTCCCAGCCCCATGTCTAGTTCCCTGTGTCCCTCCCAGCTCCATGTCTAGTTCCCTGTGTCCATCCCAGCCCAGCTCCATGTCTAGTTCCCTGTGTCCCTCCCAGCCCCATGTCTAGTTCCCTGTGTCCCTCCCAGCCCCATGTCTAGTTCCCTGTGTCCCTCCCAGCCCAGCTCCATGTCTAGTTCCCTGTGTCCCTCCCAGCCCAGCTCCATGTCTAGTTCCCTGTGTCCCTCCCAGCCCAGCTCCATGTCTAGTTCCCTGTGTCCCTCCCAGCCCCATGTCTAGTTCCCTGTGTCCCTCCCAGCTCCATGTCTAGTTCCCTGTGTCCCTCCCAGCCCAGCTCCATGTCTAGTTCCCTGTGTCCCTCCCAGCCCAGCTCCATGTCTAGTTCCCTGTGTCCCTCCCAGCCCCATGTCTAGTTCCCTGTGTCCCTCCCAGCTCCATGTCTAGTTCCCTGTGTCCCTCCCAGCCCAGCTCCATGTCTAGTTCCCTGTGTCCCTCCCAGCTCCATGTCTAGTTCCCTGTGTCCCTCCCAGCCCCATGTCTAGTTCCCTGTGTCCCTCCCAGCCCAGCTCCATGTCTAGTTCCCTGTGTCCCTCCCAGCCCAGCCCCATGTCTAGTTCCCTGTGTCCCTCCCAGCTCCATGTCTAGTTCCCTGTGTCCCTCCCAGCTCCATGTCTAGTTCCCTGTGTCCCTCCCAGCCCAGCTCCATGTCTAGTTCCCTGTGTCCCTCCCAGCCCAGCTCCATGTCTAGTTCCCTGTGTCCCTCCCAGCTCCATGTCTAGTTCCCTGTGTCCCTCCCAGCCCAGCCCCATGTCTAGTTCCCTGTGTCCCTCCCAGCCCCATGTCTAGTTCCCTGTGTCCCTCCCAGCCCAGCCCCATGTCTAGTTCCCTGTGTCCCTCCCAGCCCCATGTCTAGTTCCCTGTGTCCCTCCCAGCCCAGCCCCATGTCTAGTTCCCTGTGTCCCTCCCAGCCCAGCTCCATGTCTAGTTCCCTGTGTCCCTCCCAGCTCCATGTCTAGTTCCCTGTGTCCCTCCCAGCCCAGCCCCATGTCTAGTTCCCTGTGTCCCTCCCAGCCCAGCTCCATGTCTAGTTCCCTGTGTCCCTCCCAGCTCCATGTCTAGTTCCCTGTGTCCCTCCCAGCCCAGCCCCATGTCTAGTTCCCTGTGTCCCTCCCAGCCCCATGTCTACTTCCCTGTGTCCCTCCCAGCCCAGCTCCATGTCTAGTTCCCTGTGTCCCTCCCAGCTCCATGTCTAGTTCCCTGTGTCCCTCCCAGCCCAGTTCCATGTCTAGTTCCCTGTGTCCCTCCCAGCCTAGCCCCATGTCTAGTTCCCTGTGTCCCTCCCAGCCCAGCTCCATGTCTAGTTCCCTGTGTCCCTCCCAGCCCAGCTCCATGTCTAGTTCCCTGTGTCCCTCCCAGCCCAGCTCCATGTCTAGTTCCCAGTGTCCCTCCCAGCTCCATGTCTAGTTCCCTGTGTCCCTCCCAGCCCCATGTCTAGTTCCCCGTGTCCCTCCCAGCCCAGCTCCATGTCTAGTTCCCAGTGTCCCTCCCAGCTCCATGTCTAGTTCCCTGTGTCCCTCCCAGCCCAGCTCCATGTCTAGTTCCCTGTGTCCCTCCCAGCCCAGCCCCATGTCTAGTTCCCTGTGTCCCTCCCAGCCCAGCTCCATGTCTACTTCCCTGTGTCCCTCCCAGCCCAGCCCCATGTCTAGTTCCCTGCGTCCCTCCCAGCTCCATGTCTAGTTCCCTGTGTCCCTCCCAGCCCAGCTCCATGTCTAGTTCCATTTGTCCCTCCCAGCCCAGCCCCATGTCTAGTTCCCTGTGTCCCTCCCAGCTCCATGTCTAGTTCCCTGTGTCCCTCCCAGCCCAGCTCCATGTCTAGTTCCCTGTGTCCCTCCCAGCTCCATGTCTAGTTCCCTGTGTCCCTCCCAGCCCCATGTCTAGTTCCCTGTGTCCCTCCCAGCCCAGCTCCATGTCAAGTTCCCTGGGTCCCTCCCAGCCCCATGTCTAGTTCCCTGTGTCCCTCCCAGCCCAGCCCCATGTCTAGTTCCCTGTGTCCCTCCCAGCTCCATGTCTAGTTCCCTGTGTCCCTCCCAGCCCCATGTCTAGTTCCCTGTGTCCCTCCCAGCCCAGCCCCATGTCTAGTTCCCTGTGTCCCTCCCAGCCCAGCTCCATGTCTAGTTCCCTGTGTCCCTCCCAGCCCAGCTCCATGTCTAGTTCCCTGTGTCCCTCCCAGCTCCATGTCTAGTTCCCTGTGTCCCTCCCAGCCCCATGTCTAGTTTTCTGTGTCCCTCCCAGCCCAGCCCCATGTCTAGTTCCCTGTGTCCCTCCCAGCCCAGCTCCATGTCTAGTTCCCTGTGTCCCTCCCAGCCCAGCTCCATATCTAGTTCCCTGTGTCCCTCCCAGCCCCATGTCTAGTTCCCTGTGTCCCTCCCAGCCAAGCCCCATGTCTAGTTCCCTGTGTCCCTCCCAGCCCAGCCCCATGTCTAGTTCCCTGTGTCCCTCCCAGCCCAGCCCCATGTCTAGTTCCCTGTGTCCCTCCCAGCCCCATGTCTAGTTCCCTGTGTCCCTCCCAGCCCAGCCCCATGTCTAGTTCCCTGTGTCCCTCCCAGCCCAGCCCCATGTCTAGTTCCCTGTGTCCCTCCCAGCCCAGCCCCATGTCTAGTTCCCTGTGTCCCTCCCAGCCCAGCCCCATGTCTAGTTCCCTGTGTCCCTCCCAGCCCCATGTCTAGTTCCCTGTGTCCCTCCCAGCCCAGCCCCATGTCTAGTTCCCTGTGTCCCTCCCAGCCCCATGTCTAGTTCCCTGTGTCCCTCCCAGCCAAGCCCCATGTCTAGTTCCCTGTGTCCCTCCCAGCCCAGCCCCATGTCTAGTTCCCTGTGTCCCTCCCAGCCCAGCTCCATGTCTAGTTCCCAGTGTCCCTCCCAGCTCCATTTCTAGTTCCCTGTGTCCCTCCCAGCCCCATGTCTAGTTCCCCGTGTCCCTCCCAGCCCAGCTCCATGTCTAGTTCCCAGTGTCCCTCCCAGCTCCATGTCTAGTTCCCTGTGTCCCTCCCAGCCCAGCTCCATGTCTAGTTCCCTGTGTCCCTCCCAGCCCAGCCCCATATCTAGTTCCCTGTGTCCCTCCCAGCCCAGCTCCATGTCTAGTTCCCTGTGTCCCTCCCAGCTCCATGTCTAGTTCCCTGTGTCCCTCCCAGCCCCATGTCTAGTTCCCTGTGTCCCTCCCAGCCCAGCCCCATGTCTAGTTCCCTGTGTCCCTCCCAGCCCAGCTCCATGTCTAGTTCCCTGTGTCCCTCCCAGCTCCATGTTTACTTCCCTGTGTCCCTCCCAGCTCCATGTCTAGTTCCCTGTGTCCCTCCCAGCCCCATGTCTAGTTCCCTGTGTCCCTCCCAGCCCAACCCCATGTCTAGTTCCCTGTGTCCCTCCCAGCTCCATGTCTAGTTCCCTGTGTCCCTCCCAGCTCCATGTCTAGTTTCCTGTGTCCCTCCCAGCCCCATGTCTAGTTCCCTGTGTCCCTCCCAGCCCAGCTCCATGTCTAGTTCCCTGTGTCCCTCCCAGCCCCATGTCTAGTTCCCTGTGTCCCTCCCAGCCCAGCTCCATGTCTAGTTCCCTGTGTCCCTCCCAGCCCCATGTCTAGTTCCCTGTGTCCCTCCCAGCCCAGCTCCATGTCTAGTTCCCTGTGTCCCTCCCAGCCCAGCCCCATGTCTAGTTCCCTGTGTCCCTCCGAGCCCAGCTCCATGTCTAGTTCCCTGTGTCCCTCCCAGCTCCATGTCTAGTTCCCTGTGTCCCTCCCAGCCCCATGTCTAGTTCCCTGTGTCCCTCCCAGCCCAGCCCCATGTCTAGTTCCCTGTGTCCCTCCCAGCCCCATGTCTAGTTCCCTGTGTCCCTCCCAGCTCCATGTCTAGATCCCTGTGTCCCTCCCAGCCCCATGTCTAGTTCCCTGTGTCCCTCCCAGCCCAGCTCCATGTCTAGTTCCCTGTGTCCCTCCCAGCCCAGCCCCATGTCTAGTTCCCTGTGTCCCTCCGAGCCCAGCTCCATGTCTAGTTCCCTGTGTCCCTCCCAGCTCCATGTCTAGTTCCCTGTGTCCCTCCCAGCCCCATGTCTAGTTCCCTGTGTCCCTCCCAGCCCAGCCCCATGTCTAGTTCCCTGTGTCCCTCCCAGCCCCATGTCTAGTTCCCTGTGTCCCTCCCAGCTCCATGTCTAGATCCCTGTGTCCCTCCCAGCTCCATGTCTAGTTCCCTGTGTCCCTCCCAGCCCCATGTCTAGTTCCCTGTGTCCCTCCCAGCCCAGCTCCATGTCTAGTTCCCTGTGTCCCTCCCAGCCCCATGTCTAGTTCCCTGTGTCCCTCCCAGCCCCATGTCTAGTTCCCTGTGTCCCTCCCAGCTCCATGTCTAGTTCCCTGTGTCCCTCCCAGCCCAGCTCCATGTCTAGTTCCCTGTGTCCCTCCCAGCCCAGCCCCATGTCTAGTTCCCTGTGTCCCTCCCAGCCCAGCTCCATGTCTAGTTCCCTGTGTCCCTCCCAGCTCCATGTCTAGTTCCCTGTGTCCATCCCAGCTCCATGTCTAGTTCCCTGTGTCCATCCCAGCCCCATGTCTAGTTCCCTGTGTCCCTCCCAGCCCAGCCCCATGTCTAGTTCCCTGTGTCCCTCCCAGCCCCATGTCTAGTTCCCTGTGTCCCTCCCAGCCCAGCTCCATGTCTAGTTCCCTGTGTCCCTCCCAGCCCAGCCCCATGTCTAGTTCCCTGTGTCCCTCCCAGCTCCATGTCTAGTTCCCTGTGTCCCTCCCAGCTCCATGTCTAATTCCCTGTGTCCCTCCCAGCCCAGCTCCATGTCTAGTTCCCTGTATCCCTCCCAGCCCCATGTCTAGTTCCCTGTGTCCCTCCCAGCTCCATGTCTAGTTCCCTGTGTCCCTCCCAGCCCAGACCCATGTCTAGTTCCCTGTGTCCCTCCCAGCCCAGCTCCATGTCTAGTTCCCTGTGTCCCTCCCAGCTCCATGTCTAGTTCCCTGTGTCCCTCCCAGCTCCATGTCTAGTTCCCTGTGTCCCTCCCAGCTCCATGTCTAGTTCCCTGTGTCCCTCCCAGCTCCATGTCTAGTTCCCTGTGTCCCTCCCAGCCCAGCTCCATGTCTAGTTCCCTGTGTCCCTCCCAGCTCCATGTCTAGTTCCCTGTGTCCCTCCCAGCTCCATGTCTAGTTCCCTGTGTCCCTCCCAGCCCCATGTCTAGTTCCCTGTGTCCCTCCCAGCCCCATGTCTAGTTCCCTGTGTCTCTCCCAGCCCAGCTCCATGTCTAGTTCCCTGTGTCCCTCCCAGCCCAGCTCCATGTCTAGTTCCCTGTGTCCCTCCCAGCCCCATGTCTAGTTCCCTGTGTCCCTCCCAGCCCCATGTCTACTTCCCTGTGTCCCTCCCAGCTCCATGTCTAGTTCCCTGTGTCCCTCCCAGCTCCATGTCTAGTTCCCTGTGTCCCTCCCAGCTCCATGTCTAGTTCCCTGTGTCCCTCCCAGCTCCATGTCTAGTTCCCTGTGTCCCTCCCAGCCCCATGTCTAGTTCCCTGTGTCCCTCCCAGCTCCATGTCTAGTTCCCTGTGTCCCTCCCAGCCCCATGTCTAGTTCCCTGTGTCCCTCCCAGCCCAGCTCCATGTCTAGTTCCCTGTGTCCCTCCCAGCCCCATGTCTAGTTCCCTGTGTCCCTCCCAGCCCAGCTCCATGTCTAGTTCCCTGTGTCCCTCCCAGCTCCATGTCTAATTCCCTGTGTCCCTCCCAGCCCAGCTCCATGTCTAGTTCCCTGTATCCCTCCCAGCCCCATGTCTAGTTCCCTGTGTCCCTCCCAGCTCCATGTCTAGTTCCCTGTGTCCCTCCCAGCCCAGCTCCATGTCTAGTTCCCTGTGTCCCTCCCAGCCCAGCTCCATGTCTAGTTCCCTGTGTCCCTCCCAGCCCCATGTCTAGTTCCCTGTGTCCCTCCCAGCCCAGCTCCATGTCTAGTTCCCTGTGTCCCTCCCAGCCCAGCTCCATGTCTAGTTCCCTGTGTCCCTCCCAGCCCCATGTCTAGTTCCCTGTGTCCCTCCCAGCCCAGCTCCATGTCTAGTTCCCTGTGTCTCTCCCAGCCCAGCTCCATGTCTAGTTCCCTGTGTCCCTCCCAGCCCCATGTCTAGTTCCCTGTGTCCCTCCCAGCCCCATGTCTAGTTCCCTGTGTCCCTCCGAGCCCAGCTCCATGTCTAGTTCCCTGTGTCCCTCCCAGCTCCATGTCTAGTTCCCTGTGTCCCTCCCAGCTCCATGTCTAGTTCCCTGTGTCCCTCCCAGCCCAGCTCCATGTCTAGTTCCCAGTGTCCCTCCCAGCTCCATGTCTAGTTCCCTGTGTCCCTCCCAGCTCCATGTCTAGTTCCCTGTGTCCCTCCCAGCCCAGCCCCATGTCTAGTTCCCTGTGTCCCTCCCAGCCCCATGTCTAGTTCCCTGTGTCCCTCCCAGCTCCATGTCTAGTTCCCTGTGTCCCTCCCAGCTCCATGTCTAGTTCCCTGTGTCCCTCCCAGCTCCATGTCTAGTTCCCTGTGTCCCTCCCAGCTCCATGTCTAGTTCCCTGTGTCCCTCCCAGCCCCATGTCTAGTTCCCTGTGTCCCTCCCAGCCCAGCTCCATGTCTAGTTCCCTGTGTCCCTCCCAGCCCCATGTCTAGTTCCCTGTGTCCCTCCCAGCCCAGCTCCATGTCTAGTTCCCTGTGTCCCTCCCAGCCCAGCTCCATGTCTAGTTCCCTGTGTCCCTCCCAGCCCAGACCCATGTCTAGTTCCCTGTGTCCCTCCCAGCCCCATGTCTAGTTCCCTGTGTCCCTCCCAGCCCAGCTCCATGTCTAGTTCCCTGTGTCCCTCCCAGCCCAGACCCATGTCTAGTTCCCTGTGTCCCTCCCAGCCCCATGTCTAGTTCCCTGTGTCCCTCCCAGCCCAGCTCCATGTCTAGTTCCCTGTGTCCCTCCCAGCCCAGCCCCATGTCTAGTTCCCTGTGTCCCTCCCAGCCCCATGTCTAGTTCCCTGTGTCCCTCCCAGCCCAGCCCCATGTCTAATTCCCTGTGTCCCTCCCAGCCCAGCTCCATGTCTAGTTCCCTGTGTCCCTCCCAGCCCAGCTCCATGTCTAGTTCCCTGTGTCCCTCCCAGCCCAGCCCCATGTCTAGTTCCCTGTGTCCCTCCCAGCCCAGCTCCATGTCTAGTTCCCTGTGTCCCTCCCAGCCCAGCTCCATGTCTAGTTCCCTGTGTCCCTCCCAGCCCCATGTCTAGTTCCCTGTGTCCCTCCCAGCCCCATGTCTAGTTCCCTGTGTCCCTCCCAGCCCAGCTCCATGTCTAGTTCCCTGTGTCCCTCCCAGCCCAGCTCCATGTCTAGTTCCCTGTGTCCCTCCCAGCCCCATGTCTAGTTCCCTGTGTCCCTCCCAGCCCCATGTCTAGTTCCCTGTGTCCCTCCCAGCCCAGCTCCATGTCTAGTTCCCTGTGTCCCTCCCAGCTCCATATCTAGTTCCCTGTGTCCCTCCCAGCTCCATGTCTAGTTCCCTGTGTCCCTCCCAGCCCCATGTCTAGTTCCCTGTGTCCCTCCCAGCTCCATATCTAGTTCCCTGTGTCCCTCCCAGCTCCATGTCTAGTTCCCTGTGTCCCTCCCAGCCCAGCTCCATGTCTAGTTCCCTGTGTCCCTCCCAGCCCCATGTCTAGTTCCCTGTGTCCCTCCCAGCTCCATGTCTAGTTCCCTGTGTCCCTCCCAGCCCAGCTCCATGTCTAGTTCCCTGTGTCCCTCCCAGCCCAGCTCCATGTCTAGTTCCCTGTGTCCCTCCCAGCTCCATGTCTAGTTCCCTGTGTCCCTCCCAGCCCAGCTCCATGTCTAGTTCCCTGTGTCCCTCCCAGCCCAGACCCATGTCTAGTTCCCTGTGTCCCTCCCAGCCCCATGTCTAGTTCCCTGTGTCCCTCCCAGCCCCATGTCTAGTTCCCTGTGTCCCTCCCAGCTCCATGTCTAGTTCCCTGTGTCCCTCCCAGCCCAGCTCCATGTCTAGTTCCCTGTGTCCCTCCCAGCCCAGCTCCATGTCTAGTTCCCTGTGTCCCTCCCAGCTCCATGTCTAGTTCCCTGTGTCCCTCCCAGCCCAGCTCCATGTCTAGTTCCCTGTGTCCCTCCCAGCCCAGCCCCATGTCTAGTTCCCTGTGTCCCTCCCAGCCCAGCTCCATGTCTAGTTCCCTGTGTCCCTCCCAGCTCCATGTCTAGTTCCCTGTGTCCCTCCCAGCCTCATGTCTAGTTCCATGTGTCCCTCCCAGCCCAGCCCCATGTCTAGTTCCCTGTGTCCCTCCCAGCTCCATGTCTAGTTCCCTGTGTCCCTCCCAGCTCCATGTCTAGTTCCCTGTGTCCCTCCCAGCCCAGCTCCATGTCTAGTTCCCTGTGTCCCTCCCAGCCCAGCCCCATGTCTAGTTCCCTGTGTCCCTCCCAGCCCAGCTCCATGTCTAGTTCCCTGTGTCCCTCCCAGCTCCATGTCTAGTTCCCTGTGTCCCTCCCAGCCTCATGTCTAGTTCCATGTGTCCCTCCCAGCCCAGCCCCATGTCTAGTTCCCTGTGTCCCTCCCAGCTCCATGTCTAGTTCCCTGTGTCCCTCCCAGCCCAGCTCCATGTCTAGTTCCCTGTGTCCCTCCCAGCTCCATGTCTAGGTCCCTGTGTCCCTCCCAGCCCAGCCCCATATATAATTGATGTAGCTCTTGCCTCCCTGACACACCAGTGACAGATTGCCTTCTGATCTCTGACTAGGACCACAGAGGGCTGTATGACTACGTGCCTGAGAGAAAATCCTCATCATTATAAGGACCCCCCATGGAGAGCTGTGATTGGTTGAACCTTCGATAGATGATAAATCCTGATCTCTCTGTCTGTGCTTAGTTCCTACGGTGTCTAACCAGCGTGTGTGTGTGATTACTTGATTTTATACTGAACAAAAATATAAACGCAACATGTAAAGTGTTGATGTTTCATTTTGTCACACAACCCAATGCCACAGATGCCTCACGTTTTTAGGGAGCGTGCAATTGGCATGCTGACTGCAGGATTGTCCACCAGAGCTGTTGCCAGATAATTGAATGTTCATTTCTCTACCATAAGCCGCCTCCAACGTCGTTTTAGAGAATTTGGCAGTACGTCCAACAGGCCTCACAACCGCAGACCACGTGGTCTGGGGGGGGGGGGGGGGGGGGGGTGCTGAGGAGTATTTTTGTCTGTAAGAAAGCCCTTTTGTTGGGAAATACACATTCTGATTTGCTGGGCGAAGAAGCTGGATGTTTCGGCCCTGGGCTGGCTGCTCCCAAAGCTCAGTGGTGACTGCTGATCTCCAGTCAGTGGTTAGTCTCCTTTATCTAACCCACCAAAGCTCAGTGGTGACTGCTGATCTCCAGTCAGTGGTTAGTCTCCTTTACCTAACCCACCAAAGCTCAGTGGTGACTGCTGATCTCCACTCAGTGTTTACAGGCAGAGTTTGAGGTAGAATAATTGAAACATCAGCTCCTAGGTCAGTTAATAAATGTTGTCATAATAATTCCCCTTCACAGTGCCATGGTGCCTTGCCAGTATCATCAACTGAATGCGTCCTTAACTCTGGCAGCGCTCTCTCTCTCTCTCTCTCTCTCTCTCTCTCTCTCTCTCTCTCTCTCTCTCTCGCTGTCTCTCTCTCTCTCTCTCTCTCTCTCTCTCTCTCTCTCTCTCTCTCTCTCTCTCTCTCTCTCTCTCTCTCTCTCTCTCTCTCTCTCTCTCTTACCCCCCATGTTTCAGAGTTTGAGCAGTGATGATTAATAGCCCATTAATGTGATGATTAGGCTAATGAAGTCATCAGGGATTGGCCGGAGCTAAGGCCCTCCAGGAAGTCTGGTGTCTCTGCTGCTCAGTCACACGCACAGTTCAAAGTAGAAGAATACACAGGAGGTTTGGCCAGTTTGAGTCAGCAGGGATTCTCACAGCCTTATTAAAGTTCCATAGCAATAAAGCCTTCCACAGATTCAAACATTCCTTTTGACAGTTGGATATTACATAGCAGTAACCTCTAGGACTTTTCTATTACTGTTGAGTAAGATAGACATAGGGGTTTAATAATTGCCATGGCATCAGCCTACAGTGAATAGATACGACAATAGGAATGGAAAACTGTATATGTACTCATGTGAACCAATCAGCCTACGCTCATACGTTGAGGGGACAACTTCTGAAGCCAAGGCTTCGTCCCAAATGGCATCCTAGTTTCCTGAGTAGTGCACTACTTTAGACCAGGGCCCATAGGGCATAGGGTGCCATTTTGGACACAGCCTAACTAGTTAGATGGGGAAACACGGCTCTTGATATGTTCCCTTCCATGAAGTCCGTCTCTATCCAGCTCCCTGTAAAGTGATCAGTCTCTATCCAGCTCCCTGTGAAGTGATCAGTCTCTATCCAGATCCCTGTGAAGTGATCCGTCTCTATCCAGCTCCCTGTGAAGTGATCAGTCTATATCCAGCTCCCTGTGAAGTGATCCGTCTATATCCAGCTCCCTGTGAAGTGATCCGTCTCTATCTAGCTCCCTGTGAAGTGATCCGTCTCTATCTAGCTCCCTGTGAAGTGATCCGTCTATATCCAGTTCCCTGTGAAGTGATCCGTCTCTATCTAGTTCCCTGTGAAGTGATCCGTCTATATCCAGTTCCCTGTGAAGTGATCCGTCTCTATCCAGCTCCCTGTGAAGTGATCCGTCTCTATCTAGCTCCCTGTGAAGTGATCCGTCTATATCCAGCTCCCTGTGAAGTGATCCGTCTCTATCTAGCTCCCTGTGAAGTGATCCGTCTATATCCAGCTCCCTGTGAAGTGATCCGTCTCTATCTAGCTCCCTGTGAAGTGATCCGTCTATATCCAGCTCCCTGTGAAGTGATCCGTCTCTATCTAGCTCCATGTGAAGTGATCCGTCTCTATCTAGCTCCCTGTGAAGTGATCCGTCTCTATCTAGCTCCCTGTGAAGTGATCCGTCTCTATCTAGCTCCATGTGAAGTGATCAGTCTCTATCCAGCTCCCTGTGAAGTGATCAGTCTCTATCCAGCTCCCTGTGAAGTGATCCGTCTCTATCCAGCTCCCTGTGAAGTGATCAGTCTATATCCAGCTCCCTGTGAAGTGATCCGTCTCTATCCAGCTCCCTGTGAAGTGATCAGTCTATATCCAGCTCCCTTTGAAGTGATCCGTCTATATCCAGCTCCCTGTGAAGTGATCCGTCTCTATCTAGCTCCCTGTGAAGTGATCCGTCTATATCCAGTTCCCTGTGAAGTGATCCGTCTATATCCAGCTCCCTGTGAAGTGATCCGTCTCTATCTAGCTCCCTGTGAAGTGATCCGTCTATATCCAGCTCCCTGTGAAGTGATCCGTCTCTATCCAGCTCCCTGTGAAGTGATCCGTCTCTATCTAGCTCCCTGTGAAGTGATCAGTCTCTATCCAGCTCCCTGTGAAGTGATCCGTCTCTATCTAGCTCCCTGTGAAGTGATCAGTCTCTATCCAGCTCCCTGTGCAGTGATAAGAGTTGTGATCAGTCTCTATCCAGCTCCCTGTGCAGTGATAAGGGTTGTGATCAGTCTCTATCCAGCTCCCTGTGCAGTGATAAGAGTTGTGATCCGTCTCTATCCAGCTCCCTGTGCAGTGATAAGAGTTGTGATCCGTCTCTATCCAGCTCCCTGTGTAGTGATAAGAGTTGTGATCAGTCTCTATCCAGCTCCCTGTGTAGTGATAAGAGTTGTGATCAGTCTCTATCCAGCTCCCTGTGTAGTGATAAGAGTTGTGATCAGTCTCTATCCAGCTCCCTGTGTAGTGATAAGAGTTGTGATCCGTCTCTATCCAGCTCCCTGTGTAGTGATAAGAGTTGTGATCAGTCTCTATCCAGCTCCCTGTGAAGTGATCCGTCTCTATCCAGCTCCCTGTGAAGTGATCCGTCTCTATCTAGCTCCCTGTGAAGTGATCAGTCTCTATCCAGCTCCCTGTGAAGTGATCCGTCTCTATCTAGCTCCCTGTGAAGTGATCAGTCTCTATCCAGCTCCCTGTGCAGTGATAAGAGTTGTGATCAGTCTCTATCCAGCTCCCTGTGTAGTGATAAGAGTTGTGATCAGTCTCTATCCAGCTCCCTGTGTAGTGATAAGAGTTGTGATCAGTCTCTATCCAGCTCCCTGTGTAGTGATAAGAGTTGTGATCAGTCTCTATCCAGCTCCCTGTGTAGTGATAAGAGTTGTGATCCGTCTCTATCCAGCTCCCTGTGTAGTGATAAGAGTTGTGATCAGTCTCTATCCAGCTCCCTGTGAAGTGATCCGTCTCTATCCAGCTCCCTGTGAAGTGATCCGTCTCTATCTAGCTCCCTGTGAAGTTATCAGTCTCTATCCAGCTCCCTGTGAAGTGATCCGTCTCTATCCAGCTCCCTGTGAAGTGATCCGTCTCTATCTAGCTCCCTGTGAAGTGATCAGTCTCTATCCAGCTCCCTGTGAAGTGATCCGTCTCTATCTAGCTCCCTGTGAAGTGATCAGTCTCTATCCAGCTCCCTGTGCAGTGATAAGAGTTGTGATCAGTCTCTATCCAGCTCCCTGTGAAGTGATAAGAGTTGTGATCAGTCTCTATCCAGCTCCCTGTGTAGTGATAAGGGTTGTGATCAGTCTCTATCTAGCTCCCTGTGAAGTGATCAGTCTCTATCCAGCTCCCTGTGCAGTGATAAGAGTTGTGATCAGTCTCTATCCAGCTCCCTGTGAAGTGATAAGGGTTGTGATCAGTCTCTATCCAGCTCCCTGTGAAGTGATCCGTCTCTATCTAGCTCCCTGTGAAGTGATCAGTCTCTATCCAGCTCCCTGTGCAGTGATACGAGTTGTGATCAGTCTCTATCCAGCTCCCTGTGAAGTGATCAGTCTCTATCCAGCTCCCTGTGTAGTGATAAGAGTTGTGATCAGTCTCTATCCAGCTCCCTGTGTAGTGATAAGAGTTGTGATCCGTCTCTATCCAGCTCCCTGTGTAGTGATAAGAGTTGTGATCAGTCTCTATCCAGCTCCCTGTGCAGTGATCCGTCTCTATCTAGCTCCTTGTGCAGTGATCCATCTCTATCCAGCTCCCTGTGAAGGATCATATATGGTAGTAACTATGAGAAGACAGAAGGAGCTATCTGCTGTATCTCTCCAGTCCCAGTGGTAATAGTGTTGGATCCTCTCATCTCTTTGCTAATTGAGTCAGTTTGTATTAAAACTTCCAACAAAGAGACCAAACACACAAGTTATATCCCAGCGTGTAGGACACACAGCTGAAACAGAATACTGACATCACAATCATTAGTCTCACTGTTGTTATTGTCCCTGAGAGAGTTATCTTATTAAAAAGTTATTATCCTTCTCTCCTCTCTCTTCTCCTCTCGTCTCTCTCCCCTCCTCTCCTCTCCTCTCTCCTCTCTCTCCTCTCTCTCCTCTCTCCCCTCTTCTCTCCCCTCCTCTCTCCTCTCCTCTCCTCTCCTCTCCTCTCCTCTCCTCTCCTCTCCTCTCCTCTCCTCTCCTCTCCTCTCCTCTCCTCTCTCCCCTCCTCCCTTCCTCTCCTCTCCTCTCCCCTCCTCTCTCCCCTCCTCTCTCCCCTCCCTTCCTCTCCTCTCCTCACTCCTTCCTCCTCTCCCCTGCTCTCCTCTCTTCTCCGTCTCCAGCTCCAGAAGACTCTGTCAGAGTTGGATGAAGATGATCCGTGTTATGAGTTCCGTCGGGAGCGTTTCACGGTTCACAGGACTCACCTCTATTTCCTTCACTACGAGTATGAACCCAGCCCTGACCACACAGACGTTACACTGGTGGCTCAGCTCTCCATGGACAGGTAGGAAGACAGACCTTACACAGCTCTCCATGGACAGGTAGGAAGACAGACCTTACACAGCTCTCCATGGACAGGTAGGAAGACAGACCTTACACAGCTCTCCATGGACAGGTAGGAAGACAGACCTCACACAGCTCTCCATGGACAGGTAGGAAGACAGACCTCACACAGCTCTCCATGGACAGGTAGGAAGACAGACCTTACACAGCTCTCCATGGACAGGTAGGAAGACAGACCTTACACAGCTCTCCATGGACAGGTAGGAAGACAGACCTCACACAGCTCTCCATGGACAGGTAGGAAGACAGACCTCACACAGCTCTCCATGGACAGGTAGGAAGACAGACCTTACACAGCTCTCCATGGACAGGTAGGAAGACAGACCTCACACAGCTCTCCATGGACAGGTAGGAAGACAGACCTCACACAGCTCTCCATGGACAGGTAGGAAGACAGACCTCACACAGCTCTCCATGGACAGGTAGGAAGACAGACCTCACACAGCTCTCCATGGACAGGTAGGAAGACAGACCTCACACAGCTCTCCATGGACAGGTAGGAAGACAGACCTCACACAGCTCTCCATGGACAGGTAGGAAGACAGACCTCACACAGCTCTCCATGGACAGGTAGGAAGACAGACCTTACACAGCTCTCCATGGACAGGTAGGAAGACAGACCTCACACAGCTCTCCATGGACAGGTAGGAAGACAGACCTCACACAGCTCTCCATGGACAGGTAGGAAGACAGACCTTACACAGCTCTCCATGGACAGGTAGGAAGACAGACCTCACACAGCTCTCCATGGACAGGTAGGAAGACAGACCTCACACAGCTCTCTCCATGGACAGGTAGGACGACAGACCTTACACAGCTCTCCATGGACAGGTAGGAAGACAGACCTCACACAGCTCTCCATGGACAGGTAGGAAGACAGACCTCACACAGCTCTCCATGGACAGGTAGGAAGACAGACCTCACACAGCTCTCCATGGACAGGTAGGAAGACAGACCTCACACAGCTCTCCATGGACAGGTAGGAAGACAGACCTTACACAGCTCTCCATGGACAGGTAGGAAGACAGACCTCACACAGCTCTCCATGGACAGGTAGGAAGACAGACCTCACACAGCTCTCCATGGACAGGTAGGAAGACAGACCTCACACAGCTCTCCATGGACAGGTAGGAAGACAGACCTTACACAGCTCTCCATGGACAGGTAGGAAGACAGACCTCACACAGCTCTCCATGGACAGGTCCAGTCAGTCATATGTCTATAGCTCTGGGTACAGTAGGGGACAGAAGACAAGAGTAGGACAAGACTACTATGTGTTGTTCTTTATAAAACATGACTCCGGACCCTCAGGACAAGGGACAATCCACAGCTAGTTTTAAGAGAGAGAGACATGTTTGTTCAGGCAGTATTGCTGTAAACAAACATAGTTATTCCTGAGTGATCTTCTAAAACATAATCAAATACTAGGCTACTGCTGTAACCTCTGACCCTCAGTGGAGGACGAGACCACAGGAAACAAACTAATCTGACTAATCAGGCCAGAGAGGGTCTGTAGCAGCTGCATCCAAGCATCTCAATCTGTAGCTGAGTCTCTGTGTGTCTGTCTGTGTGGCTGTCTGTGTGTCTCTGTGTGTGTGTGTGTGTGTGTTTCTGTGTGTCTCTGTGTGTCTCTGTGTGTGTGTGTGTGTGTGTGTGTGTGTTTCTGTGTCTGTGTGTGTGTGTCTCTGTGTGTCTCTGTGTGTCTCTGTGTCTCTGTGTGTCTCTGTGTGTCTCTGTGTGTCTCTGTGTCTCTGTGTGTGTGTGCGTGTCTCTCTCTGTGTGTGTGTGTGTCTGTGTGTCTGTGTGTCTCTGTGTGTGTGTGTGCGTGTCTCTCTCTGTGTGTGTGTGTGTCTGTGTGTCTCTGTGTGTGTGTGTGCGTGTCTCTCTCTGTGTGTGTGTGTGTGTCTCTGTGTGTGTGTGTCTCTGTGTGTCTCTCTGTGTGTGTGTCTCTGTGTCTGTGTGTGTGTGTGTATCTGTGTGTGTGTGTGTGTCTCTGTGTGTCTCTGTGTGTGTGTGTGTCTCTGTGTGTCTCTGTATGTGTGTGTGTGTCTCTGTGTGTCTCTGTCTCTCTGTGTGTGTCTGTGTGTGTGTGCGTGAGTGTGACCCCGTTGTGAGAGGAGCTGGAGGTCCCAGTTGTCTGGAGAAGTTATGAACGTCGTTATGAGGATACTTCATTACTGATGTTTACAACAACAACAACAGCAGCAGCAGTAATATCCTACTCTGATAGTGACTGATGTATTTTCCTGAACCATGTGAAATCACTTGCATTGTGTCAGTTAATTAGCCTGGTAAGCAGTAAGGGTGTATCCCGAATGGCGCCCTATTCGCAACATGGTGCACTACTTATGACCAGAGCTCTATGGCGCCTTGTCGAAAGTAGTGCACTATGTAGGGAATAGGGTACCATTTGGGACCAGTGATGTACTACAGTGCCTTCGGAACGTATTCAGAGCCCTTGACTTTTTCCAAATTTTGTTAGGTTACAGCCTTATTCTAAAATTAATTAAATTGTTTTTTTTCCCTCATCAATCTACACACAATACCCCATAATGACAAAGCAAAAACTGTTTTTTTAAAATATGTTTTTGCTAATTTATAAAAAATAAAGACCCTTTACTCAGTACTTTGTTGAAGCACCTTTGGCAGCGATTACAGCCTCGAGTCTTCTTGGGTATGACGCTACAAGCTTGGCACACCTGTATTTGGGGAGTTTCTCACATTCTTCTCTGCAGATCCTCTCAAGCTCTGTCAGGTTGGATGGGGAGCGTTGCTGCACAGCTATTTTCAGGTCTCTCCAGAGATGTTCAATCGGGTTCAAGTCCGGGCTCTGGCTGGGCCACTCAAGGACATTCAGAGACTTGTCCCGAAGCCACTCCTGCATTGTCTTGGGTGTGTGCTTAGGGTCGTTGTCCTGTTGGAAGGTGAAACTTCGCCCCAGTCTGAGGTCCTGAGCGCTCTGGAGCAGGTTTTCATCAAGGATCTCTCTGTACTTTGCTCCGTTCATCTTTGCCCTCGATCCTGACTAGTCTCCCAGTCCCTGCCGCTGAAAAACATCCCCACAGCATGATGCTGCCACCACCATGCTTCACCGTAGGGATGGTGCCAGGTTTCCTCCAGACGTGACGCTTGGCATTCAGGCCAAAGCGTTCAATCCTGGTTTCATCAGACCAGAGAATCTTGTTTCTCTTGGTCTGAGAGTCCTTTAGGTGCCATTTGGCAAACTCCAAGCGGGCTGTCATGTGCCTTTTACTGAGGAGTGGCTTCTGTCTGGCCACTCTACCATAAAGACCAGATTGGTGGAGTGCTGCAGAGATGGTTGTCCTTCTGGAATGTTCTCCCATCTCCACAGAGGAACTCTGGAGCTCTGTCCGAGTGGCCATCGGGTTCTTGGTCACCTCCCTGACCAAGGCTCTTCTCCCCCGATTGCTCAGTTTGGCCGGGCGGCCAGCTCTAGGAAGAGTCTTGGTGGTTCCAAACTTCTTCCATTTAAGAATGATGGAGGCCACTGTGTTCTTGGGGACCTTCAATGCTGCAGATATTTTTTGGTACCCTTCCCCAGATCTGTGCCTCGACACAATCCTGTCTCTGAGCTCTACGGACAATTCCTTCTGACCTCATGGCTTGGTTTTTGCTCTGACATGCACTGTCAACTGTGGGACCTTATATAGACAGGTGTGTGCCTTTCCAAATCATGTCCAATTAATTTAATTTACCACAGGTGGACTCCAATCAAGTTGTAGAAACATCTCAAGGATGATCAATGGAAACAGGATGCACCTGAGCTCAATTTTGTGTCTCATAGCAAAGGGTCTGAATACTTATGTAAATAAGGTATTTCTGTTTTTAAATTTGTAATGTATTTGCAAACATTTCTAAAAACCTGTTTTCGCATTCTCATTATGGGGTATTGTGTGCAGATTGCTGAGGATTATAATTTTTTAAAATCCATTTTAGAATAAGGCTGTAACGTAACAAAATGTGGAAGAAGTCAAGGGGTCTGAATACTTTCCCGAAGGCACTGTATATAAACCCTGGATTGCTGATGCTATATATTTGGCCAATGAGAGGCTTTGAAGCCACCGGTCGGCCATATTGGAACTCCTCAGAAGGAATGAATGGAATTCTACAGTATTTAAAGTAAATGTTCCAAGGAAATGACATGTGTTTAAGTATTTTTGTTGTTGTAGTTGGGGGACAGTAACATTAGTATTTTACAAAAAAAAGTATACTTTTAAGGAAAATGTTTTTACACATTTTTAGGTTCACATAATATAATTTAAAAGTGTGCATTAAGATGTCAGTAATAGAGTAAACGTTGCAAAAACAAATGCAGACATTACAATGGTGGGGGAGAGCCAAGATGGAGGCACAATGGTGGGGGAGTGCCAAGATAGAGGCACAATGGTGGGGGAGAGCCAAGATGGAGGCACAATGGTGGGGGAGTGCCAAGATGGAGGCACAATGGTGGGGGAGTGCCAAGATGGAGGCACAATGGTGGGGGAGAGCCAAGATGGAGGCACAATGGTGGGGGAGAGCCAAGATGGAGGCACAATGGTGGGGGAGAGCCAAGATGGAGGCACAATGGTGGGGGAGAGCCAAGATGGAGGCACAATGGTGGGGGAGAGCCAAGATGGAGGCAAAATGGTCGGGGAGAGCCAAGATGGAGGCACAATGGTGGGGGAGAGCCAAGATGGAGGCACAATGGTGGGGGAGAGCCAAGATGGCGGCACGGCTTCAACCCAGCACCCCCTACCAGTCATCTAGTGTGTGTATATATATATATATATATATATATATATATATATATATATATATATATATATATATATATAGATATAAGTCATTGTTTGGGACACAGAGTAAATGTTCCATTGAATCAGCCAGACAGACTCTCTCAGTTTGAAGGAGTTTCTGCTCTTTAATCAGATGCAATGATATTCAAGCTCTGGGGTGAAAACTCATTTAAAAACAGAGCCAACCTAGTCATCACCAATTACAAACATTATATATTGCTGCCTGCTGATGTCGGAGTAGTGTACTTCTGCGGCTCGCTACAGGCGACACATAGTCTGCGTCCCAAAATGGCACCCTATTCCCTTTATAGTGCACTACCTTTGACCAGAGAATGGCACCCTATTCTCTATATAGTGCACTACCTTTGACCAGGGCCCCCATAGGGAATAGGGTGCCATTTGGGACGCAGCCATAACGTGTAGCTCAAACTCTCTCCCAAAATCACATTCGTTTCCATTTTATAATTTGGTCTAATTGTATTTCACGTTGCTAAACATACTAGTGGATTATGGTCCTATTAAGACCTGATACCTGAGCTCCCGCAGTAAAACGTAATGTTATTAATGTGCACCAGCACAAATCACCACATCCAAAATGTTTGTCCCGTCCGAAATCTGCCATGTCAGTCATTTTTTACTTGGCAGGGAGGTTATTATCGCAGCCCCAAAAACCTACTGTTTTTCAGCAAACTCCAAGGTCCTCTGATAATATTTATCCCCTTGCGAATCGTCGTCCCCGTGTTTTGAAGGATATTACAGAGTTTAACAGGTGCTGCACCCTGTTTGGGTAAGAACGTGAACAAATTGATGCTTAAAACAAAGTGCTATGCACGTAGCCTACAGATGAATGAACTGTTTTGTCACGTATCTTTCCAAGAGTCGTACTTCTCTTTTAAAAGATGAAGTGGACGATATTGTGCCCAATGAATTGATAACTTGCCAAATCCGTCAGGTATTTAAATGTCTGCAGGTTCCAGTTCATGGTTCTTATTGACATGCATCATTATTTTTGACTTCCTCAGAACTGGAAACCGTTAGACCAATATTCAGCTATCCCTAGACATTTGAAATATCTTCACATCTAGAAGAGACTCCGGGCTTCCGTCATAACGGTCCAATTTGAATGAGGGAGAAAAATAAAATATTACAGGGGCAGTTTGGTAAAACTAATACCGCCCAAATCGTCCACTGGAATAACGGACATTCTGGGGTAATAATTACATAACCAACGTTCTCTAGTAATACTAGTCCCCGTGTGAATAGGGCTTATCACTGCATTATAAACTCCATGGGTTGTTGAATGAACTATGAAACAGCATGTGCTAAAGTGGTTTGCTATGAATTTGGGGATTTTATTAGGAAAGATGATTGTTGACTTCAGACTCCTTTAAAAACACAGTTAGTGTCAAAAAAAAGTCAGCTGTATAATCTTCTGGGTTTTATAGGAAATATGATGGTACATTTCAGGTAGATTAGTTTCCTTTCCAAACGAATCTCAAAATCACACCCTAATCTCTAAACAGCCATAGGGTCCCTGGTCTAAAGTAGTGCACTATATAGGGAATAGGGTGCCATTCTCTGGTCTAAAGTAGTGCACTATATAGGGAATAGGGTGCCATTCTCTGGTCTAAAGTAGTGCACTATATAGGGAATAGGGTGCCATTCTCTGGTCTAAAGTAGTGCACTATATAGGGAATAGGGTACCATTCTCTGGTCTAAAGTAGTGCACTATATAGGGAATAGGGTGCCATTCTCTGGTCTAAAGTAGTGCACTATATAGGCAATAGGGTGCCATTCTCTGGTCTAAAGTAGTGCACTATATAGGGAATAGGGTGCCATTCTCTGGTCTAAAGTAGTGCACTATATAGGGAATAGGGTGCCATTCTCTGGTCTAAAGTAGTGCACTATATAGGGAATAGGGTGCCATTCTCTGGTCTAAAGTAGTGCACTATATAGGGAATAGGGTACCATTTGGGACACGTCCTGTGAGACATTGGCACCTGCAGAGAAACATGCAGAGATACCTATCAGAAAATCCAGATGAAACCAAGCTTCTTCGGGGAATTTAACCCCCAACTGGTGCGGGGCAGATTTAGTTAGATCTAATAAAGATAATTAGATAATAGAGGATGTTACCCCCCCTACTGTTGTCAGGCAGATTTAGTTAATAATAATAATATGCCATTTAGCAGACGCTTTTATCCAAAGTGACTTACAGTCATGCGTGCATAAATTTTTTGTGTATGGGTGGTCCCGGGGATCAAACCCACTACCTTGGCGTTACAAGCGCCGTGCTCTACCAGCTGAGCTACCTAGTTAGATATAATAAAGATAATTATAGTTCTCTCAGCCAGCAACAGAAGCAGAAACCCAGAGTTTACCACAGAACCCTTCACGAGCCCATTTCTCTGTTTGGTTTTCCTCTGCAGCCCTCTCAGCACTGAGCACTGAGTGCAGTAATTGTAAACAGATTTGTAAAATGCATCCCAAATGGTAATCTGTTCCTCTGGGCCCTGGTCCAAAAGTAGTGCACTACAGTATATAGGGAATATAGTGCCATTTGGGACACATCCTGAGTTTTCAATGAAATGAGGACAGAGTGTGTGAATGTCCAATTTGGGGAGAATTGAAGGAACCGACGGCACCAAGGTTATTTGGTTTAGTGTTGTCAGCTGTTCTAAGCAGGCCTGGTCTCTCTCTCTCTCAATACAAAATGAACAGTAAACATTCCACTCAGAAAAGAATAAAGACATGTCAGATGTCATTATGTCAGATGTCATTATGTCAGATGTCATTATGTCTGTATCCAGTGTGGTAATGATGTGCAGATCATCTTTCTCTCCCCTCTCTGACTGAAGGTTATTACAGCAGTATGTTTGAGTTGGACCACATCGCAGAATACATTTCATTAAGTCAAACAAGGGGATCGGGACTTATACCCAAACTGGGAAAACGTTGCATAATGTTTAAGATCACTTTAAAAGAACGTTGACTGTGTTGTTCTGTTTTGTCTGTGTGTCTGGGCCTTTAGAACTCACAGGAGGCGTGGTCTTTACCCGGCAGCGCTATCAGTTAGCTCCGTTAGCAGAAGGCCACATACGGAAAGATATTCATATTAGCCTCCAGTCATTCATCCTATTGACTCTGAACACTTGGAACACTGAGGCCCATATGGACCCATTCTAGAACACACGGAACACTGAGGCTCATATGGACCCATTCTAGAACACACGGAACACTGAGGCTCATATGGACCCATTCTAGAACACACGGAACACTGAGGCTCATATGGACCCATTCTAGAACACAGGGAACACCGAGGCTCATATGGACCCATTCTAGAACACAGGGAACACTGAGGCCCATATGAACCCATTCTAGAACACAGGGAACACTGAGGCCCATATGGACCCATTCTAGAACACAGGGAACACTGAGGCCCATATGGACCCATTCTAGAACACAGGGAACACTGAGGCCCATATGAACCCATTCTAGAACACAGGGAACACTGAGGCCCATATGGACCCATTCTAGAACACAGGGAACACTGAGGCCTGTATGGACCCATTCTAGAACACAGGGAACACTGAGGCCCATATGTACCCATTCTAGAACACAGGGAACACTGAGGCTCATATGGACCCATTCTAGAACACAGGGAACACTGAGGCTCTTATGGACCAATTCTAGAACACAGGGAACACTGAGGCTCATATGTACCCATTCTAGAACACAGGGAACACTGAGGCTCTTATGGACCAATTCTAGAACACAGGGAACACTGAGGCCCATATGTACCCATTCTAGAACACAGGGAACACTGAGGCTCATATGGACCCATTCTAGAACACAGGGAACACTGAGGCTCATATGTACCCATTCTAGAACACAGGGAACACTGAGGCTCATATGGACCCATTCTAGAACACAGGGAACACCGAGGCCCATATGGACCCATTCTAGAACACAGGGAACACTGAGGCCCATATGGACCCATTCTAGAACACAGGGAACACCGAGGCCCATATGGACCCATTCTAGAACACAGGGAACACTGAGGCCCATAATGACCCATTCTAGAACACAGGGAACACAGAGGCCCATATGGACCCATTCTAGAACACAGGGAACACTGAGGCCCATATGGACCCATTCTAGAACACAGGGAACACCGAGGCCCATATGGACCCATTCTAGAACACAGGGAACACCGAGGCCCATATGGACCCATTCTAGAACACAGGGAACACCGAGGCCCATATGGACCCATTCTAGAACACAGGGAACACTGAGGCCCGTATGGACCCATTCTAGAACACAGGGAACACTGAGGCCCATATGTACCCATTCTAGAACACAGGGAACACTGAGGCCCATATGGACCCATTCTAGAACACAGGGCACACCGAGGCCCATATGGACCCATTCTAGATCCTCTGCATGCGGCTGTGTTCCACTGCCCAGTCCCAGGGAAGCACAGGAGAGAGGGTTAGGTAAAGGCCACTGGCATCATTAACACACACACACACACACACACACACACACACACACACACACACACACACACACACACACACCCCACAGGACATACACACACAAGCATGAACACATGCACACACACACACACATTGGTAAATACAGTCGTCTCTTATAGCCTCTATAGACCTTTGAGAGACACCTCTTCCCATTCTAATGAGTAGTGAAGCGTTCAGTGTTCCTGTAATGTCAGTGGATAGGTGGAAACCACAGCAGAGGCTTCATTGATTTAAACATTGTAAATGTCAGCTTCAACTCTACCTACTGGCACCTCATTTCATCTGGAAAACCTAGCCAATAACAGCGGATCAGTGTGGAGGGGATTGGAGGATTGGACAATATGGCGGTTGGATGAACACAGATTGAGATTACAGCGACAGAGATCAAGATGAATCCAAATCCTAATCTAATATGTTGAATACCTGACATTAAATGGCTTTGTACTGAATTATTCAATACTACAGGCCTGCTGGTCTATATACATTGATAGAAACCTCTCTCTCTCTCTCTCTCTCTCTCTCTCTCTCTCTCTCTGTCTCTCTCTCTCTCTCTCTCTCGCTCTCTCTCTCTCTCTGTCTCTCTCTCTCTCCCTCTCTTCTCTCTCTCTCTCTCCCTCTCTCTCTCTCTCTCCCTCTCTCTCTCTCCCTCTCTCTGTCTCTCTCTCTCTCTTCTCTCTACCCCCTCTCTCTCTCTCTCTCCCTCTCTCTCCCCCCCCTCTCTCTCTCTCTCTCCCTCTCTCTCTCTCTCCCCCCCCTCTCTCTCTCTCTCTCCCTCTCTCTCCCCCCCCCTCTCTCTCCCTCTCTCTCCCCCCCCCTCTCTCTCTCTCTCTCTCTCTCTCTCTCTCTCTGTCTCTCTCTCTCTCTCTCTCTGTCTCTCTCTCTCTCTCTCTCTCTCTCTGTCTCTCTCTCTCTCTCTCTCTCTCTCTCTCTCTCTCTCTCTCTCTCTCTCTCTCTCTCTCTCTCTGTCTCTCTCTCTGTCTCTGTCTCTCTCTCTGTCTCTCTCTCTCTCTCTCTCTCTCTCCCCATCTCTCTCTCTCCTCTCCAGACTCCAGATGTTGGAGGCTATCTGTAAACACTGGGAAGGCCCCATCAGTCTGGCCCTGTATCTCTCTGATGCTGAGGCTCAGCAGTTCCTGCGCTACACCCAGGGGTCGGAGGTGCTGATGTCGAGGGGGAACGTGGGCTACCACATCGTGTACAAGGAGGGTCAGTTCTACCCGGTCAACCTGCTCAGGAACGTAGCCGCGCGACAGGTCAACACGCCCTACATGTTCCTGTCAGATGTCGACTTCCTGCCCATGTACGGGCTATACGATTACCTCAGGTGAGGGGAGGGGGAGACCGCCACAGAGATACTGTCATGTTTAATATTCTCTTCTAATTCTGGGGTCACATTGCTGGGGGGGGATGTGTGGAGAGAGTGGCTCTCTAACCCTTGGGACTGTTTGGCTGTTTGATGAAGCAGAGGGGTTTGTTGTGATGAAGGTTATTTACTTTCCCTTTTTCTTTCCAGAGCTACAGTATTGTCTTCATCTGTCTGTCTGTCTGTCTGTCTGTCTGTCTGTCTGTCTGTCTGTCTGTCTGTCTGTCTGTCTGTCTGTCTGTCTGTCTGTCTGTCTGTGTCTGTCTGTCTGTCACGTTATACTGTAATGACGTCAGGATCGTTAAGTCCCCGTAATGTTGTAGTGACATCAGACTCCATCTCTGTCCCCTGTAAGAAGTCTGTAGTTCAGCTGGACATGGCTAACAATAAGAAAGCTCTGGAACGTTCTAATAACATCTCTGTGCCCTGTAGGAAGTCTGTGGTGCAGCTGGACATGGCTAACAATAAGAAAGCTCTGGAACGTTCTAATAACATCTCTGTGCCCTGTAGGAAGTCTGTGGTGCAGCTGGACATGGCTAACAATAAGAAAGCTCTGGAACGTTCTAATAACATCTCTGTGCCCTGTAGGAAGTCTGTGGTGCAGCTGGACATGGCTAACAATAAGAAAGCTCTGGTGGTGCCGGCCTTCGAGACGCTCCGCTACCGCCTGGCTTACCCCAAGTCCAAGGCTGAGCTGCTGACACAACTGGACATGGGGACTCTGTTCACCTTCAGGTAGAACCCATGCAGCCGCCGCAGCTTCGTTACATTTACATTTTAGTCATTTAGCAGACGCTCTTATCCAGAGTGACTTATATCCAGAGTGACTTACAGTTAGTGAATACATAGTTTTTTTTGTTTTGTTTTTTATACTGGCCCTCTAATCCTCTAATCAAAAGGTGTCACACTATCGCCATGTAGGTTTGTATGCCATTGGCAATACAGTATTGAATGTTGAATGTTGAATCCTACTATCTGTACTCCTGCTAGATACCATGTCTGGACGAAGGGTCATGCTCCCACTAACTTTGCTAAGTGGAGGACTGCCACCACCCCCTACAGGGTCCAGTGGGAAGCAGACTTTGAACCCTATGTGATGGTGAGAAGGGACAGTCCAGAGTACGACAGGCGCTTCGTTGGCTTTGGGTGGAATAAAGTGTCTCATGTTATGGAACTGGACGCCCAGGTACTGGACACACCTTTACCCCATCACTCTCAATCTGAACACACCTTTACCCCATCACTCTCAATCTGAACACACCTTTACCCCATCACTCTCAATCTGAACACACCTTTACCCCATCACTCTCAATCTGAACACACCTTTACCCCATCACTCTCAATCTGAACACACCTTTACCCCATCACTCTCAATCTGAACACACCTTTACCCCATCACTCTCAATCTGAACACACCTTTACCCCATCACTCTCAATCTGAACACACCTTTACACCATCACTCTCAATCTGAACACACCTTTACCCCATCACTCTCAATCTGGACACACCTTTACACCATCACTCTCAATCTGGACACACCTTTACCCCATCACTCTCAATCTGAACAGACCTTTACACCATCACTCTCAATCTGAACACACCTTTACACCATCACTCTCAATCTGAACACACCTTTACCCCAATCACTCTCAATCTGAACACACCTTTACCCAATCACTCTCAATCTGAACACACCTTTACCCCATCACTCTCAATCTGAACACACCTTTACCCAATCACTCTCAATCTGAACACACCTTTACCCAATCACCCTCAATCTGAACACACCTTTACCCCATCACTCTCAATCTGAACACACCTTTACCCAATCACTCTCAATCTGAACACACCTTTACCCTCCACCTCCTCTCCATCCATCCATTTTTCTCTCCACCTCCACTCTCTCTCCAGCTCCACTCTCTCTCCACCTCCACTCTCTCTCCAGCTCCACTCTCTCTCCACCTCCACTCTCTCTCCAGCTCCACTCTCTCTCCAGCTCCACTCTCTCTCCAGCTCCACTCTCTCTCTCCAGCTCCACTCTCTCCATTTATTCACCCACTCTCCCCCTCTCTTGCAATCTCTCTCTATCTCTCCATCATTATTTCAACTTGACTTCCCCTGACTCCAGGTATCTCCGTAGGGATGATCTATACGTGTCAAGCGATCAAATAACATTTCATTTGATGTTGTAGATAATCAATAACTAACTGTTTCTGACTCTGGCCTGTCTCCTCTGTTCTCAGTCCTTCCTCCAGGAGTATGAGTTTGTGGTGCTGCCTTAGTGTTTAGTTAGTGTTTCTAACTCTGTTCTCAGTCCCTCCTCCAGGATGTTAAGTTTGTGGTTCTGCCTTAGTGTTTAGTTAGTGTTTCTAACTGTGTTCTCAGTCCCTCCTCCAGGATGTTGAGTTTGTGGTTCTGCCTTAGTGTTTAGTTAGTGTTTCTGACTCTGGCCTGTCTCCTCTGTTCCAGGAGTATGAGTTTGTGGTGCTGCCTTAGTGTTTAGTTAGTGTTTCTAACTCTGTTCTCAGTCCCTCCTCCAGTGCCTTAGTGTTTAGTTAGTGTTTCTGACTCTGTCCTCTCTCCTCTGTTCCAGGAGTATGAGTTTGTGGTTCTGCCCAACGCCTTCATGATCCACATGCCTCATGCTCCCAGCTTCGACATCACCAAGTTCCGCTCCAACAAGCAGTACCGGGTCTGCTTGAAGACCCTGAAGGAGGAGTTCCAGCAGAACATGTCTCGACGATATGGCTTCGCTGCCCTCAAATACATGACTGCAGAGAACAACAGCTAGCCAACGCTGATGAGCCAGACACTCTGACCCGTTATTGACTACACTACCCATAACCCCCCCTCCTCTAAGGCTGTCTAGGACTACACTACTACCCAGGACCCCTCTGGGCTGGGCAGAGGAGGGGGGAAAGGGCGATGGATTCTAAAGGACAGTCGATATAGGGAGTCAGGAGTGGACAGATACTGTCAGTTCGGAGACAGAATGGAGTTACTAAAGACTCTACAACGAACTCTGACCTTCGTGCCAACCAATCATGGGGTTTAAATGTGTGGTCTGATTCTTGTGAACTCTCACCTTTAGTTTGGGCTTATGACCTTTGACCAAACCAGTGTTAACCAACTGAAGGGTAACCAGGGGTAACCGTAAGGTCGTTGTGTCCCAAACATTGTTTAACCCTCTGAGGATGGATGGAGCAGCCTGTCCAGGAGTCGCTGCCTGGTTTCCGGCTGGGTGAGGAAGCTGTTTCTGTGAAGGCTGCGTCAGTACAGGCTGGTTTGGCCTTCTACAGCTCCCTGCTCTTCTCGAACAACAGAACTGGACATCACTGTGGGTGGGAGGGAGGGAGGGAGGGAGGGAGGGAGAGTGGGAGGGAGGGAGGGAGGGAGAGTGGGAGGGAGGGAGGGAGGGAGGGAGGGAGGGAGGGAGGGAGGGAGGGAGGGAGGGAGGGAGGGAGGGAGGGAGAGACTGACTGACTATAGCCTTGGACTTGGAAAGCAGATAGACATTTGTTCTTTCTCTGTGCCATATCTGGAAGACCAGCTGCTATTTGTTGGGTAATGTAATGTGGGTTGTGCCTGCCTCCAGGTCAAATGCTGAGGAGAAGGAGAGGAGAAGGAGAGAAAGCTGTTTGTTGGGTAATGTAATGTGGGTTGTGTCTGCCTCCAGGTCAAATGCTGAGGAGAAGGAGAGGAGAAGGAGAGAAAGCTGTTTGTTGGGTAATGTAATGTGGGTTGTGTCTGCCTCCAGGTCAAATGCTGAGGAGAAGGAGAGGAGAAGGAGAGAAAGCTGTTTGTTGGGTAATGTAATGTGGGTTGTGTCTGCCTCCAGGTCAAATGCTGAGGAGAAGGAGAGGAGAAGGAGAGGAGAAGGAGAGAAGAAGGAGAGGAGAGGGAGAGGAGAAGGAGAGGAGGAGGAGAAGGAGAGGAGAAGGAGAGGAGAAGGAGAGGAGAAGGAGAGAAGAAGGAGAGGAGAAGGAGAGGAGAAGGAGAGGAGAAGGAGAGGAGAAGGAGAGGAGAAGGAGAGAAGAAGGAGAGAAGAAGGAGAGGAGAGGGAGAGGAGAAGGAGAGGAGAAGGAGAGGAGAAGGAGAGAAGAAGGAGAGAAGAAGGAGAGGAGAAGGAGAGAAGAAGGAGAGGAGAAGGAGAGAAGAAGGAGAGGAGAGGGAGAGGAGAAGGAGAGGAGAAGGAGAGGAGAAGGAGAGGAGAAGGAGAGAAGAAGGAGAGGAGAAGGAGAGGAGAAGGAGAGGAGAAGGAGAGAAGGAGAGGAGAAGGAGAGGAGAAGGAGAGGAGAAGGAGAGGAGAAGGAGAGGAGAGGAGAAGGAGAGGAGAAGGAGAGGAGAAGGAGAGGAGAGGAGAAGGAGAGGAGAAGGAGAGGAGAAGGAGAGGAGAAGGAGAGGAGAAGGAGAGAAAGCTTTGACACATTGTGTGCTTACATTATGTCCGTACACTGCAAATCAGAAAACAATTATTATCAATTTGCCGTAAAAATAAAAAAAAGCAATGATTTAACTGACAAACAGCACATCCAGTTTCACTCTCATAAAACGCAAATTATTCTGCTCAGCGATAAGTGACAAAACTGTAAGTCGCTCTGGATAAGAGCGTCTGCTAAATGACCAATTATTATTATTATTATTATTATTATTATTATTATTATTATAATTATTAAAACATCAGAGCCACATCAGAAACGTCGGAGAACAGTCTGGAAATCTCATTTGGATGACTGACACATGGGCTGCGTCGCAAATGGCAGCCTATTCCCTATATAGTGCACTACCTTTGACCATAGGGCTCTGGTCTAAAGTTGTGCACTATATAGGGAATAGGGTGCCATTCTCTGGTCTAAAGTAGTGCACTATACAGTGGGGAAAAAAAGTATTTAGTCAGCCACCAATTGTGCAAGTTCTCCCACTTAAAAAGATGAGCGAGGCCTGTAATTTTCATCATAGGTACACGTCAACTATGACAGACAAAATGAGGAAAAAAAATCTAGAAAATCACATTGTAGGATTTTTTATGAATTTATTTGCAAATTATGGTGGAAAATAAGTATTTGGTCAACAACAAAAGTTTCTCAATACTTTGTTATATACCCTTTGTTGGCAATGACACAGGTCAAACGTTTTCTGTAAGTCTTCACAAGGTTTTCACAAACTGTTGCTGGTATTTTGGCCCATTCCTCCATGCAGATCTCCTCTAGAGCAGTGATGTTTTGGGGCTGTCGCTGGACAACACGGACTTTCAACTCCCTCCAAAGATTTTCTATGGGGCTGAGATCTGGAGACTGGCTAGGCCACTCCAGGACCTTGAAATGCTTCTTACGAAGCCACTCCTTCGTTGCCTGGGCGGTGTGTTTGGGATCATTGTCATGCTGAAAGACCCAGCCACGTTTCATCTTCAAATCCCTTGCTGATGGAAGGAGGTTTTCACTCAAAATCTCACGATACATGGCCCCATTCATTCTTTCCTTTACACGGATCAGTCGTCCTGGTCCCTTTGCAGAAAAACAGCCCCAAAGCATGATGTTTCCACCCCCATGCTTCACAGTAGGTATGGTGTTCTTTGGATGCAACTCAACATTCTTTGTGCTCCAAACACAACCAGTTGAGTTTTTACCAAAAAGTTATATTTTGGTTTCATCTGACCATATGGCATTCTCCCAATCCTCTTCTGGATCATCCAAATACACTCTAGCAAACTTCAGACGGGCCTGGACATGTACTGACTTAAGCAGGGGGACACGTCTTGCATTGCAGGATTTGAGTCCCTGGCGGTGTAGTGTGTTACTGATGGTAGGCTTTGTTACTTTGGTCCCAGCTCTCTACAGGTCATTCACTAGGTCCCCCCGTGTGGTTCTGGGATTTTTGCTCACCGTTCTTGTAATCATTTTGACCCCACGGGGTGAGATCTTGCGTGGAGCCCCAGATCGAGGGAGATTATCAGTGGTCTTGTATGACTTCCATTTCCTAATAATTGCTCCCACAGTTGATTTCTTCAAACCAAGCTGCTTACCTATTGCAGATTCAGTCTTCCCAGCCTGGTGCAGGTCTACAATGTTGTTTCTGGTGTCCTTTGACAGCTCTTTGGTCTTGGCCATAGTGGAGTTTGGAGTGTGACTGTTTGAGGTTGTGGACAGGTGTCTTTTATACTGATAACAAGTTCAAACAGGTGCCATTAATACAGGTAACAAGTGGAGGACAGAGGAGCCTCTTAAAGAAGAAGTTACAGGTCTTTGAGAGCCAGAAATCTTGCTTGTTTGTAGGTGACCAAATACTTATTTTCCACCATAATTTGCAAATAAATTCATTAAAAATCCTACAATGTGATTTTCTGGATTTTTTTCCTCATTTTGTCTGTCATAGTTGACGTGTACCTATGATGAAAATTACAGGCCTCTCTCATCTTTTTAAGTGGGAGAACTTGCACAATTGGTGGCTGACTAAATACTTTTTTTCCCCACTGTATAGTGCACTACTTTAGACCAGAGAATGGCACCCTATTCCCTATATAGTGCACTACTTTAGACCAGAGCCCTATGGTCAAAGGTAGTGCACTATATGGAAATAGGGTGCCATTTGCGACACACGTAGTGAGATATTCCGTGTGCGTCTTCTACTGGTGCTACATTTAGTTCACGTCTGATATTGATCAAAAGGAATCTCCCGGATCATATGACAGTACAGGGACTGATGGAGGTCATCCAGCCCATCTGTATTCAGGATATATCTACACATCTGCTATACAACAAGGAAGCGTGTTTCTGATGGATTCAGAAAGCCTGTTTTATTCACTACGACTGGACAATCTGCGTGGCAGTTGGTTGAATGTGCTCGGATATACTTGGTTATAAACACACACACACACACACCTAACACCCACTCCAAACATCTTGTCTTCATGATACCACTCTGTTAGTATCTTTGATTCTGACTCCACCCCTCTCACCAAGCAGGAAGTGGAGCATAAACCAATCAGCTCAAGGGTTGACCTTTTTCCTGTTGTCAGTATTCCATTGTTACGTATCAGTGAGTGTGTGTTTACAGTCACAAGGTGTGAAACAAGAACAAGTGGAACTGAGACGGCACTATGCCCTGTTGAAGAGGGAACTGGGGGAGGATGGATGGACACTCAAAATGGAGGATCCAGACTCCAGGACAGCATTTCTAATGGTAAAACAACCACTAGTAGTGATGATAAGAGATGAACAGAAGGGAGGTGGTAGTGATGACATCACTCAGACCGTCCAGGAAGTCAGGCTAAAAGCCTGGATGGTCGTCACTAGTTACCACAGCCACAAAGTCATTATGGCTAAACTCTGCCTATTTAAAAGAATAATAATTTATAATACAATCTTAAAATCTCATTTAAACCTAATCCTAACCTTAACCACACTTCTGACCTTATGCCTAACCTTAAATTAAGACCAAAATGCAAATTTCTGTTACAATTTAGACTTTGTGGCTGTGGTAACTAGTGCCAACCACAACCTTGATGCCCCCCCCCCCCCCCCCCCCACTTCGCTGACAAGGGCTCACCAGTGTGTGTGAGAAACAGGAACAGTGGGTGTTCTGTGGCTGTTTGTTGGAAGCCATGTATCATTTGTGACTGTGTGTGAAGTTGTTTGAAGCGGCTGAGGTGTGTATGAGGTGTGACTGTGTGTTTAGGAGGTGTGTGTGTGTGTGTGTGTGTGTGTGTGTGTGTGTGTGTGTGTGTGTGTGTGTGGCTTGGCAGACGGCACTCCATCCCCTCGGGGAGCAGAACTAGAGATGTGTAACTAGGTTAGAGCTGTCAGATAGACTGCCAGACAGACTGCCAGATCGACTGCCAGACAGACATGACGCTGCTTCCTGAATAAATAAAAAACGACTGAGTGAGATGGAGGAGGAGGATCAGTGTTGTTTCTTCTGTTTTACACAACGTGGGTGCAACTGCGGCCGTTCAGATTTTTTTGTGGCCCCCATCCTGTCAAAGTTTCCCATAACTGGTCTAGAAATACACCACATGCCCAAAAGTATGTGGACACCTGCTCATTCCAAAATCATGGGCATTAATATGGAGTTGGTTCCCCCCCTTTGCTGCTATAACAGCCTCCACTCTTCTGGGAAGGCTTTCCACTAGATGTTGGAACATTGCTGCAGGGACTTGCTTCCATTCAGCCACAAGAGCATTGGTGAGGTCGGGCACTGATGGTGGGCGATTAGGCCTGGCTCGCAGTCGGCGTTCCAATTCATCCAGAAGGTGTTCGATCTCGACAAACATTTTCTGTATGGACCTTGCTTTGTGCACGGGGGCATTGTCATGCTGAAACAGGAAAGGGCCTTCCCCAAACTGTTGCCACAAAGTTGGAAGCACAGAATTGTCTAGAATGTCATTGTATGCTGTAGCGTTAAGATTTCCCTTCACTGGAACTAAGGGGCCGAGCCCGAACCATGAAAAACAGCCCAGACCATTATTCCTCCTCCACCAAACTTTACAGTTGGCACTATGCATTGGGGCAGGTAGCGTTCTCCTGGCATCCGCTAAACCCAGATTAGTCCGTCGGACTGCCAGATGGTGAAGCGTGATTCATCACTCCAGAGAACGCGTTTCCACTGCTCCAGAGTTCAATAGCGGCGAGCTTTACACCACTCCAGCCGACGCTTGGCATTGCACATGGTGATCTTAGGCTTGTGTGCGGCTGCTCGGCCATGGAAACCCCATTTCATGAAGCTCCCTTGACGAACAGTTATTGTGCTGACGTTGCTTCCAGAGGCAGTTTGGAACTCGGTAGTGAGTGTTGCAACCGAGGACAGACTATTTTTACACGCTACAGCAACTCGGCGGTCCCGTTCTGTGAGCTTGTGTGGCCTACCACTTCGCGGCTGAGCCGTTGTTGCTCCTAGACGTTTCCACTTCACAATAACAGCACTTACAGTTGACCTGGGCAGCTCTAGCATGGCAGACATTTAACGAACTGACTTGTTGGAAAGGTGGCATCCTATGATGGTGCCACGTTGAAAGTCACTGAGCTCTTCAGTAAGGCCATTCTACTGCCAATGTTTGTCTATGGAGATTGCATGGCTGTGTGGTCGATTTTATACACCTGTCAGCAACGGGTGTGGCTGAAATAGCCAAATCCACTAATTTGAAGGGGTGTCCACATACTTTTGTACATATAGTTCATGGAAAAGATGCTAACTCTATGCCATCAATGAAAGATCAAGCTCAACTTTATTTTGTGAAAAATAACTTTTCCCCTTTCCCCAGGGGAGCATCCTGGTCTCTCCGTGAACAATCTCTGAAACCTTCCTGTTCTCTTTCCCCTAGGGGAGCATCCTGGCCTCCCTGGTCTCTCTGAGAATGATCTTTGAAAGTAGCAGGACAAAATGTGTGACCTCTAAATTAAATTAGACTCTAGCAGCACCCCGTTTATCAGCTCTGCTCCCTCCAGAGTGTCAAGTCATTCCTTAACTACTGTCCCGACCGACCGACACACACACACACACACACACACACACCCACACACACCCACACCCACTAATAGCCATCCCTGGACACCATTTATCTTATCTGAGGGGTTATTAAAACATTTTAAAGGAGCAGCTCATTCATTTAAAATGTAATGCATGAATTTGGCCTGGGCCGGGCTTCCAGTAATGAATGGAGAGTACATTAGGGAAGTGTTAGCCTAGTGTTGATGTAGTGTGGCCCTGGTCACTGGTGCGGGGGGTAAACTGTTTAGCATTGTGTGGGGTCTCCGGTAAACTGTGCAGGCCGGGGGGGTGGGGGGGGACAGGTGCTCAAAAAGGGCTAATTGTCCAACAACAAACTGAACAAAGACCTTGCAATTTAAATACAATTGCTGCATCTAATAAGTTACATGCAATGAAGAAATTGGTAACAACTAAAACATATTTGAAGGCCTCGGAGGCAGCACACTGACTAACAAAACAGCTAAATGGAAGTTGAACTCTGGATGACCCTCCGCATGTTCAGACAACCATGGATACTGTCCTCAGGCACCGTTAGGATGACGCTGGAGACTGTTCTGCTCACTATAAGGCAGAAGGAAAGGGAACTAACCTGGGGGTGGAGGCAGCTGGGGACTGGTCTGCTCACTATAAGGCAGAAGGAAAGGGAACTAACCTGGGGGTGGAGGCAGCTGGGGACTGGTCTGCTCACTATAAGGCAGAAGGAAAGGGAACTAACCTGGGGGTGGAGGCAGCTGGGGACTGGTCTGCTCACTATAAGGCAGAAGGAAAGGGAACTAACCTGGGGGTGGAGGCAGCTGGGGACTGGTCTGCTCACTATAAGGCAGAAGGAAAGGGAACTAACCTGGGGGTGGAGGCAGCTGGGGACTGGTCTGCTCACTATAAGGCAGAAGGAAAGGGAACTAACCTGGGGGTGGAGGCAGCTGGGGACTGGTCTGCTCACTATAAGGCAGAAGGAAAGGGAACTAACCTGGGGGTGGAGGCAGCTGGGGACTGGTCTGCTCACTATAAGGCAGAAGGAAAGGGAACTAACCTGGGGGTGGAGGCAGCTGGGGACTGGTCTGCTCACTATAAGGCAGAAGGAAAGGGAACTAACCTGGGGGTGGAGGCAGCTGGGGACTGGTCTGCTCACTATAAGGCAGAAGGAAAGGGAACTAACCTGGGGGTGGAGGCAGCTGGGGACTGGTCTGCTCACTATAAGGCAGAAGGAAAGGGAACTAACCTGGGGGTGGAGGCAGCTGGGGACTGGTCTGCTCACTATAAGGCAGAAGGAAAGGGAACTAACCTGGGGGTGGAGGCAGCTGGGGACTGGTCTGCTCACTATAAGGCAGAAGGAAAGGGAACTAACCTAGGGGTGGAGGCAGCTGGGGACTGTTCTGCTCACTATAAGACAGAAGGAAAGGGAACTAACCTGGGGGTGGAGGCAGCTGGGGACTGGTCTGCTCACTATAAGGCAGAAGGAAAGGGAACTAACCTGGGGGTGGAGGCAGCTGGGGACTGGTCTGCTCACTATAAGGCAGAAGGAAAGGGAACTAACCTGGGGGTGGAGGCAGCTGGGGACTGGTCTGCTCACTATAAGGCAGAAGGAAAGGGAACTAACCTGGGGGTGGAGGCAGCTGGGGACTGGTCTGCTCACTATAAGGCAGAAGGAAAGGGAACTAACCTGGGGGTGGAGGCAGCTGGGGACTGGTCTGCTCACTATAAGGCAGAAGGAAAGGGAACTAACCTGGGGGTGGAGGCAGCTGGGGACTGGTCTGCTCACTATAAGGCAGAAGGAAAGGGAACTAACCTGGGGGTGGAGGCAGCTGGGGACTGGTCTGCTCACTATAAGGCAGAAGGAAAGGGAACTAACCTGGGGGTGGAGGCAGCTGGGGACTGGTCTGCTCACTATAAGGCAGAAGGAAAGGGAACTAACCTGGGGGTGGAGGCAGCTGGGGACTGGTCTGCTCACTATAAGGCAGAAGGAAAGGGAACTAACCTGGGGGTGGAGGCAGCTGGGGACTGGTCTGCTCACTATAAGGCAGAAGGAAAGGGAACTAACCTGGGGGTGGAGGCAGCTGGGGACTGGTCTGCTCACTATAAGGCAGAAGGAAAGGGAACTAACCTGGGGGTGGAGGCAGCTGGGGACTGGTCTGCTCACTATAAGGCAGAAGGAAAGGGAACTAACCTAGGGGTGGAGGCAGCTGGGGACTGTTCTGCTCACTATAAGACAGAAGGAAAGGGAACTAACCTGGGGGTGGAGGCAGCTGGGGACTGGTCTGCTCACTATAAGGCAGAAGGAAAGGGAACTAACCTGGGGGTGGAGGCAGCTGGGGACTGGTCTGCTCACTATAAGGCAGAAGGAAAGGAACTAACCTGGGGGTGGAGGCAGCTGAGGACAGACTTTTACATTTTAGTCATTTAGCAGACGCTCTTATCCAGAGCGACTTAACAGTTAGTGAGTGCATACATTTTTTTCATACTGGCCCCCCCTCCGTAGGAATCGAACCCACAACCCTGGCGTCGCAAACGCCATGCTCTACCAACTGAGCTACACGGGACTACACAGAGGACAGAGGACAGACTCACTCATCCAGACGCTGGCACGCGTGATCAGTATGTCTAGAACGTAACCAGTGACAGTGAGGCTCAGAAGCTTGTAGACCAGGGGGTTCCTTCACTTTTTTTCCGTTCACGATCCCATTTTGATGATCTGCTAAAATTCTCACGACCACAACCATGTTAAAATTCTGTCATTAACAGCCAATGTTAAAACTTTTTTTTATATTTGGGCTATGGCAGTAAATTGAAAAACCGTTCCAACAGTATTTCTGATTGTCTTCTCACCTCACAACCACATGGAGTATGAGCTGACGGAGGGTACCAGGAGACGGGAGGGTATTTCCCTTAGAGTCGGGAACCAACCAACTCCTCTGTAATAGAGGACCACAGTATGAGTCATAATACCCATAAAACCTAGCGGTCAAACAGGGAAATGGTTCCAATAGTTTTTTTTCCACCAACACTTCAAATAAGTGTGTTTCGTGTAGGCTTACCCTGGCGTGACGTTTTGACAACCGTGTAAATCTCTCTAGGACAAGGTGACTTTTATCAATATATTCACCTGTATTTACCCCCCCCCCCCCCCCCCCACACAAAAATGAAACACTAATTAGCTGCTAATGTGGCTATCGTGAAGAACTACAAATGCCATGATGATCTGGACGAGACTGCCGAATCGAGGCAAAGGTAAGAATCTCTGGATGAACTATCTAATGTTAGCTACATGTAGTAATGAATACATTGGCAACGTTTCTTAAAAAAAATTGACAATTCCCTGAACTGTCTTGTGCAAGTTTTAAATTGACACAATACCTGTTAGCAAAGGTGTCAGCTAGAGAAGATGTGCAGGAGATTGCAGGGATTTGTAGTTTTTGCATGATGTCTACTTTGATGCTAATTAGCATTTTAGAATCTGAGAATAAATGGAGCCGAATATATTGATAAAAGTCACCTTGTCCGAGAGAGATTTACAGGTTATCAAAATATCACGCCAGAGTAAGCCTACATGAAACACAGCCCTTATTTTAACTGTTTCTGAAATCCCCTATGGGAAAAATGAATGTTTGAAAAACGACTGGAACCATTTCCCTGTTTGACCGCTTGGTTTTATGAGTATTTCATGGCAGCTCGAAAGGCTGAATCATTCCGATTCAAGCGCAACAGTCAGCCTTTTCCCACGATCTAAGGGCACTCTGGTTGAATTTTATCTTTTAGATTTCAATCATTTTCCATTTAGATTTTTAAGGTTAACCACATTACAATGATTTCGTGATACAATGGCGATTATTTAAAAAAATCTGTTTATTTTTCTTTATTTTTTTTCAGGATTTTGG
Organism: Coregonus ussuriensis; assembly: GCA_031479575.1. NCBI lineage: Eukaryota > Metazoa > Chordata > Actinopteri > Salmoniformes > Salmonidae > Coregonus > Coregonus ussuriensis. The sequence continues at coordinate 2,857,258 of CM062500.1, read as the reverse complement.
AAATTCTTCCACGACCACATTTTCATATCAGGCTTCCCCACATGGGGTAGCGACCCCTAGTTTGGGAACCGCTGCTGGAGACTGTGAAACCACCATCCCTCGCTGTCACACTCTCTCTGGGGCAGGGTTTAATACACATATAGAGACTGGCTGGAGAAATGGTGATTCTTAAAAATGCTTAAAAAGGCTGAACAATGAAAACACATCAAACACAAACTTGTGAATTATTATTTGCCTAACCTGAGTAAAAAACATCATATAAAAAAAACTGAACATGAATGTCAGAGTATAAAAAATGTCTATAATAATTAACAGGTAGAAAGCCTGTAACAATAAAAAGCTGAACATTTTATAAAAACAATCACAAAAGGTGATCACTTAACAAGTCATAATAAGTAACACAAATTTGTCTTTCATATCACAACGAACAAACACTTTCGCACATCAAATAGGTGTTCACATCACTGGAGGCTGGTGGCAGCTTAATTGTAGAGAACGGGCTTCCTGGTAATGACTGGAGCGGAATCAGTGGAATGGTATCGAATACGTCACACCTGGTTTCCATGGCGATGCCATTCCATTCGCATCCGTTCCAGCCATTGTAATGAGCCGTCCTCCCCTCAGCAGCCCCCTGTGGTTCACATCTCCTCACTGTCGAAGGACTCTGAGCATTGGAGGAAGATCTCCTCATAGTCCCTCGTAGCAGACAGACACAGGTCCTACACGGAGAGAGAGAGAGAGAAGAACCTGTCATCTGGTGGACAGACAGACAGGTCCAACACAGGACAGAAGAACCTGTCATCTGGTGGACTGACAGACAGAGACACAGGACAGAATAACCTGCTATCTGGTGGACAGACAGACAGAGACACAGGACAGAAGAACCTGTCATCTGGTGGACAAACAGACAGAGACACAGGACAGAAGAACCTGTTATCTGGTGGACAGACAGACAGAGACACAGGACAGAAGAACCTGTCATCTGGTGGACAGACAAGACAGAGACACAGGACAGAAGAACCTGTCATCTGGTGGACAGACAGACAGAGACACAGGACAGAAGAACCTGTCATCTGGTGGACAGACAGACAGAGACACAGGACAGAAGAACCTGTCATCTGGTGGACAGACAGACAGAGACACAGGACAGAAGAACCTGTTATCTGGTTGACAGACAGACAGAGACACAGGACAGAAGAACCTGTTATCTGGTGGACAGACAGACAGGTCCAACACAGGACAGAAGAACCTGTCATCTGGTGGACAGACAGACAGAGACACAGGACAGAAGAACCTGTTATCTGGTGGACAGACAGACAGAGACACAGGACAGAAGAACCTGTTATCTGGTGGACAGACAGACAGGTCCAACACAGGACAGAAGAACCTGTCATCTGGTGGACAGACAGACAGAGACACAGGACAGAAGAACCTGTCATCTGGTGGACAGACAGACAGGTCCAACACAGGACAGAAGAACCTGTTATCTGGTGGACAGACAGAGACACAGGACAGAAGAACCTGTTATCTGGTGGACAGACAGACAGGTCCAACACAGGACAGAAGAACCTGTCATCTGGTGGACAGACAGAGAGGTCCAACACAGGACAGAATAACCTGTTATCTGGTGGACAGACAGAGACACAGGACAGAAGAACCTGTTATCTGGTGGACAGACAGACAGGTCCAACACAGGACAGAAGAACCTGTTATCTGGTGGACAGACAGACAGAGACACAGGACAGAAGAACCTGTTATCTGGTGGACAGACAGACAGGTCCAACACAGGACAGAAGAACCTGTCATCTGGTGGACAGACAAGACAGAGACACAGGACAGAAGAACCTGTTATCTGGTGGACAGACAGACAGGTCCAACACAGGACAGAAGAACCTGTTATCTGGTGGACAGACAGACAGAGACACAGGACAGAATAACCTGTTATCTGGTGGACAGACAGACAGAGACACAGGACAGAAGAACCTGTTATCTGGTGGACAGACAGACAGGTCCAACACAGGACAGAAGAACCTGTCATCTGGTGGACAGACAAGACAGAGACACAGGACAGAAGAACCTGTTATCTGGTGGACAGACAGACAGGTCCAACACAGGACAGAAGAACCTGTTATCTGGTGGACAGACAGACAGAGACACGGGACAGAAGAACCTGTTATCTGGTGGACAGACAAGACAGAGACACAGGACAGAAGAACCTGTTATCTGGTGGACAGACAGACAGAGACACAGGACAGAAGAACCTGTCATCTAGTGGACAGACAGACAGGTCCAACACAGGACAGAAGAACCTGTCATCTGGTGGACAGACAGACAGAGACACAGGACAGAATAACCTGCTATCTGGTGGACAGACAGACAGAGACACAGGACAGAAGAACCTGTCATCTGGTGGACAGACAGACAGGTCCAACACAGGACAGAAGAACCTGTTATCTGGTGGACAGACAGACAGAGACACAGGACAGAAGAACCTGTCATCTGGTGGACAGACAGACAGAGACACAGGACAGAAGAACCTGTAATCTGGTGGACAGACAGACAGGTCCAACACAGGACAGAAGAACCTGTTATCTGGTGGACAGACAGGTCCAACACAGGACAGAATAACCTGTTATCTGGTGGACAGACAGACAGAGACACAGGACAGAAGAACCTGTCATCTGGTGGACAGACAGACAGGTCCAACACAGGACAGAAGAACCTGTTATCTGGTGGACAGACAGACAGAGACACAGGACAGAATAACCTGTTATCTGGTGGACAGACAGACAGGGACACAGGACAGAAGAACCTGTTATCTGGTGGACAGACAGACAGGTCCAACACAGGACAGAAGAACCTGTCATCTGGTGGACAGACAAGACAGAGACACAGGACAGAAGAACCTGTTATCTGGTGGACAGACAGACAGGTCCAACACAGGACAGAAGAACCTGTTATCTGGTGGACAGACAGACAGAGACACGGGACAGAAGAACCTGTTATCTGGTGGACAGACAAGACAGAGACACAGGACAGAAGAACCTGTTATCTGGTGGACAGACAGACAGAGACACAGGACAGAAGAACCTGTCATCTAGTGGACAGACAGACAGGTCCAACACAGGACAGAAGAACCTGTCATCTGGTGGACAGACAGACAGGTCCAACACAGGACAGAAGAACCTGTCATCTGGTGGACAGACAGACAGAGACACAGGACAGAATAACCTGCTATCTGGTGGACAGACAGACAGAGACACAGGACAGAAGAACCTGTCATCTGGTGGACAGACAGACAGGTCCAACACAGGACAGAATAACCTGTTATCTGGTGGACAGACAGACAGAGACACAGGACAGAAGAACCTGTTATCTGGTGGACAGACAGGTCCAACACAGGACAGAATAACCTGTTATCTGGTGGACAGACAGACAGAGACACAGGACAGAAGAACCTGTCATCTGGTGGACAGACAGACAGGTCCAACACAGGACAGAAGAACCTGTCATCTGGTGGACAGACAGACAGAGACACAGGACAGAAGAACCTGTTATCTGGTGGACAGACAGACAGGTCCAACACAGGACAGAAGAACCTGTTATCTGGTGGACAGACAGACAGAGACACAGGACAGAATAACCTGCTATCTGGTGGACAGACAAGACAGAGACACAGGACAGAAGAACCTGTTATCTGGTGGACAGACAGACAGAGACACAGGACAGAAGAACCTGTCATCTGGTGGACAGACAGACAGGTCCAACACAGGACAGAAGAACCTGTTATCTGGTGGACAGACAGACAGAGACACAGGACAGAAGAACCTGTTATCTGGTGGACAGACAGACAGGTCCAACACAGGACAGAAGAACCTGTCATCTGGTGGACAGACAGACAGAGACACAGGACAGAATAACCTGTTATCTGGTGGACAGACAGACAGGTCCAACACAGGACAGAAGAACCTGTCATCTGGTGGACAGACAGACAGAGACACAGGACAGAATAACCTGCTATCTGGTGGACAGACAGAGACACAGGACAGAAGAACCTGTCATCTGGTGGACAGACATACAGGTCCAACACAGGACAGAAGAACCTGTTATCTGGTGGACAGACAGACAGAGACACAGGACAGAAGAACCTGTTATCTGGTGGACAGACAGGTCCAACACAGGACAGAATAACCTGTTATCTGGTGGACAGACAGACAGAGACACAGGACAGAAGAACCTGTCATCTGGTGGACAGACAGACAGGTCCAACACAGGACAGAAGAACCTGTCATCTGGTGGACAGACAGACAGAGACACAGGACAGAAGAACCTGTTATCTGGTGGACAGACAGACAGACAGAGAGACAGGAAAGAATAACCTGTCATCTGGTGGACAGACAGACAGGTCCAACACAGGACAGAAGAACCTGTTATCTGGTGGACAGACAGACAGAGACACAGGACAGAAGAACCTGTTATCTGGTGGACAGACAGACAGAGACACTGGACAGAAGAACCTGTAATCTGGTGGACAGACAGACAGGTCCAACACAGGACAGAAGAACCTGTTATCTGGTGGACAGACAGACAGGTCCAACACAGGACAGAATAACCTGCTATCTGGTGGACAGACAAGACAGAGACACAGGACAGAAGAACCTGTTATCTGGTGGACAGACAGACAGACAGAGAGACAGGAAAGAATAACCTGTCATCTGGTGGACAGACAGACAGGTCCAACACAGGACAGAAGAACCTGTTATCTGGTGGACAGACAGACAGAGACACAGGACAGAAGAACCTGTTATCTGGTGGACAGACAGACAGGTCCAACACAGGACAGAAGAACCTGTCATCTGGTGGACAGACAGACAGGTCCAACACAGGACAGAAGAACCTGTTATCTGGTGGACAGACAGACAGAGACACAGGACAGAAGAACCTGTTATCTGGTGGACAGACAGACAGGTCCAACACAGGACAGAAGAACCTGTCATCTGGTGGACAGACAGACAGAGACACAGGACAGAAGAACCTGTTATCTGGTGGACAGACAGACAGGTCCAACACAGGACAGAAGAACCTGTTATCTGGTGGACAGACAGACAGGTCCAACACAGGACAGAAGAACCTGTCATCTGGTGGACAGACAGACAGGTCCAACACAGGACAGAAGAACCTGTTATCTGGTGGACAGACAAGACAGAGACACAGGACAGAAGAACCTGTCATCTGGTGGACAGACAAGACAGAGACACAGGGCAGAAGAACCTGTTATCTGGTGGACAGACATACAGAGACACAGGACAGAAGAACCTGTCATCTGGTGGACAGACAGACAGGTCCAACACAGGACAGAAGAACCTGTTATCTGGTGGACAGACAGACAGGTCCAACACAGGACAGAAGAACCTGTTATCTGGTGGACAGAGAGAGACACAGGACAGAAGAACCTGTCATCTGGTGGACAGACAGACAGGTCCAACACAGGACAGAAGAACCTGTCATCTGGTGGACAGACAAGACAGAGACACAGGACAGAATAACCTGCTATCTGGTGGACAGACAGACAGAGACACAGGACAGAAGAACCTGTCATCTGGTGGACAGAAAGACAGGTCCAACACAGGACAGAAGAACCTGTCATCTGGTGGACAGACAGACAGAGACACAGGACAGAAGAACCTGTCATCTGGTGGACAGACAGACAGGTCCAACACAGGACAGAAGAACCTGTTATCTGGTGGACAGACAGAGACACAGGACAGAATAACATGTTATCTGGTGGACAGACAGACAGGTCCAACACAGGACAGAAGAACCTGTCATCTGGTGGACAGACAGACAGGTCCAACACAGGACAGAAGAACCTGTCATCTGGTGGACAGACAAGACAGAGACACAGGACAGAAGAACCTGTTATCTGGTGGACAGACAGACAGGTCCAACACAGGACAGAAGAACCTGTTATCTGGTGGACAGACAGACAGAGACACGGGACAGAAGAACCTGTTATCTGGTGGACAGACAAGACAGAGACACAGGACAGAAGAACCTGTTATCTGGTGGACAGACAGACAGAGACACAGGACAGAAGAACCTGTCATCTAGTGGACAGACAGACAGGTCCAACACAGGACAGAAGAACCTGTCATCTGGTGGACAGACAGACAGGTCCAACACAGGACAGAAGAACCTGTCATCTGGTGGACAGACAGACAGAGACACAGGACAGAATAACCTGCTATCTGGTGGACAGACAGACAGAGACACAGGACAGAAGAACCTGTCATCTGGTGGACAGACAGACAGGTCCAACACAGGACAGAAGAACCTGTTATCTGGTGGACAGACAGACAGAGACACAGGACAGAAGAACCTGTTATCTGGTGGACAGACAAGACAGAGACACAGGACAGAATAACCTGTTATCTGGTGGACAGACAGACAGAGACACAGGACAGAATAACCTGTCATCTGGTGGACAGACAGACAGGTCCAACACAGGACAGAATAACCTGTTATCTGGTGGACAGACAGACAGAGACACAGGACAGAAGAACCTGTCATCTGGTGGACAGACAGACAGGTCCAACACAGGACAGAAGAACCTGTCATCTGGTGGACAGACAGACAGAGACACAGGACAGAAGAACCTGTTATCTGGTGGACAGACAGACAGGTCCAACACAGGACAGAAGAACCTGTTATCTGGTGGACAGACAGACAGAGACACAGGACAGAATAACCTGCTATCTGGTGGACAGACAAGACAGAGACACAGGACAGAAGAACCTGTTATCTGGTGGACAGACAGACAGAGACACAGGACAGAAGAACCTGTCATCTGGTGGACAGACAGACAGGTCCAACACAGGACAGAAGAACCTGTTATCTGGTGGACAGACAGACAGAGACACAGGACAGAAGAACCTGTTATCTGGTGGACAGACAGACAGGTCCAACACAGGACAGAAGAACCTGTCATCTGGTGGACAGACAGACAGAGACACAGGACAGAATAACCTGTTATCTGGTGGACAGACAGACAGGTCCAACACAGGACAGAAGAACCTGTCATCTGGTGGACAGACAGACAGAGACACAGGACAGAATAACCTGCTATCTGGTGGACAGACAGAGACACAGGACAGAAGAACCTGTCATCTGGTGGACAGACATACAGGTCCAACACAGGACAGAAGAACCTGTTATCTGGTGGACAGACAGACAGAGACACAGGACAGAAGAACCTGTTATCTGGTGGACAGACAGGTCCAACACAGGACAGAATAACCTGTTATCTGGTGGACAGACAGACAGAGACACAGGACAGAAGAACCTGTCATCTGGTGGACAGACAGACAGGTCCAACACAGGACAGAAGAACCTGTAATCTGGTGGACAGACAGACAGGTCCAACACAGGACAGAAGAACCTGTTATCTGGTGGACAGACAGACAGGTCCAACACAGGACAGAATAACCTGCTATCTGGTGGACAGACAAGACAGAGACACAGGACAGAAGAACCTGTTATCTGGTGGACAGACAGACAGACAGAGAGACAGGAAAGAATAACCTGTCATCTGGTGGACAGACAGACAGGTCCAACACAGGACAGAAGAACCTGTCATCTGGTGGACAGACAGACAGGTCCAACACAGGACAGAAGAACCTGTCATCTGGTGGACAGACAGACAGAGACACAGGACAGAATAACCTGCTATCTGGTGGACAGACAGACAGAGACACAGGACAGAAGAACCTGTCATCTGGTGGACAGACAGACAGGTCCAACACAGGACAGAAGAACCTGTTATCTGGTGGACAGACAGACAGAGACACAGGACAGAAGAACCTGTTATCTGGTGGACAGACAAGACAGAGACACAGGACAGAATAACCTGTTATCTGGTGGACAGACAGACAGAGACACAGGACAGAATAACCTGTCATCTGGTGGACAGACAGACAGGTCCAACACAGGACAGAATAACCTGTTATCTGGTGGACAGACAGACAGAGACACAGGACAGAAGAACCTGTCATCTGGTGGACAGACAGACAGGTCCAACACAGGACAGAAGAACCTGTCATCTGGTGGACAGACAGACAGAGACACAGGACAGAAGAACCTGTTATCTGGTGGACAGACAGACAGGTCCAACACAGGACAGAAGAACCTGTTATCTGGTGGACAGACAGACAGAGACACAGGACAGAATAACCTGCTATCTGGTGGACAGACAAGACAGAGACACAGGACAGAAGAACCTGTTATCTGGTGGACAGACAGACAGAGACACAGGACAGAAGAACCTGTCATCTGGTGGACAGACAGACAGGTCCAACACAGGACAGAAGAACCTGTTATCTGGTGGACAGACAGACAGAGACACAGGACAGAAGAACCTGTTATCTGGTGGACAGACAGACAGGTCCAACACAGGACAGAAGAACCTGTCATCTGGTGGACAGACAGACAGAGACACAGGACAGAATAACCTGTTATCTGGTGGACAGACAGACAGGTCCAACACAGGACAGAAGAACCTGTCATCTGGTGGACAGACAGACAGAGACACAGGACAGAATAACCTGCTATCTGGTGGACAGACAGAGACACAGGACAGAAGAACCTGTCATCTGGTGGACAGACATACAGGTCCAACACAGGACAGAAGAACCTGTTATCTGGTGGACAGACAGACAGAGACACAGGACAGAAGAACCTGTTATCTGGTGGACAGACAGGTCCAACACAGGACAGAATAACCTGTTATCTGGTGGACAGACAGACAGAGACACAGGACAGAAGAACCTGTCATCTGGTGGACAGACAGACAGGTCCAACACAGGACAGAAGAACCTGTAATCTGGTGGACAGACAGACAGGTCCAACACAGGACAGAAGAACCTGTTATCTGGTGGACAGACAGACAGGTCCAACACAGGACAGAATAACCTGCTATCTGGTGGACAGACAAGACAGAGACACAGGACAGAAGAACCTGTTATCTGGTGGACAGACAGACAGACAGAGAGACAGGAAAGAATAACCTGTCATCTGGTGGACAGACAGACAGGTCCAACACAGGACAGAAGAACCTGTTATCTGGTGGACAGACAGACAGAGACACAGGACAGAAGAACCTGTTATCTGGTGGACAGACAGACAGGTCCAACACAGGACAGAAGAACCTGTCATCTGGTGGACAGACAGACAGGTCCAACACAGGACAGAAGAACCTGTTATCTGGTGGACAGACAGACAGAGACACAGGACAGAAGAACCTGTTATCTGGTGGACAGACAGACAGGTCCAACACAGGACAGAAGAACCTGTCATCTGGTGGACAGACAGACAGAGACACAGGACAGAAGAACCTGTTATCTGGTGGACAGACAGACAGGTCCAACACAGGACAGAAGAACCTGTTATCTGGTGGACAGACAGACAGGTCCAACACAGGACAGAAGAACCTGTCATCTGGTGGACAGACAGACAGGTCCAACACAGGACAGAAGAACCTGTTATCTGGTGGACAGACAAGACAGAGACACAGGACAGAAGAACCTGTTATCTGGTGGACAGACAGACAGGTCCAACACAGGACAGAAGAACCTGTCATCTGGTGGACAGACAAGACAGAGACACAGGGCAGAAGAACCTGTTATCTGGTGGACAGACATACAGAGACACAGGACAGAAGAACCTGTCATCTGGTGGACAGACAGACAGGTCCAACACAGGACAGAAGAACCTGTTATCTGGTGGACAGACAGACAGGTCCAACACAGGACAGAAGAACCTGTTATCTGGTGGACAGAGAGAGACACAGGACAGAAGAACCTGTCATCTGGTGGACAGACAGACAGGTCCAACACAGGACAGAAGAACCTGTCATCTGGTGGACAGACAAGACAGAGACACAGGACAGAATAACCTGCTATCTGGTGGACAGACAGACAGAGACACAGGACAGAAGAACCTGTCATCTGGTGGACAGAAAGACAGGTCCAACACAGGACAGAAGAACCTGTCATCTGGTGGACAGACAGACAGAGACACAGGACAGAAGAACCTGTCATCTGGTGGACAGACAGACAGGTCCAACACAGGACAGAAGAACCTGTTATCTGGTGGACAGACAGAGACACAGGACAGAATAACCTGTTATCTGGTGGACAGACAGACAGGTCCAACACAGGACAGAAGAACCTGTCATCTGGTGGACAGACAGACAGAGACACAGGACAGAAGAACCTGTTATCTGGTGGACAGACAGACAGAGACACAGGACAGAAGAACCTGTTATCTGGTGGACAGACAAGACAGAGACACAGGACAGAAGAACCTGTTATCTGGTGGACAGACAGACAGGTCCAACACAGGACAGAATAACCTGTTATCTGGTGGACAGACAGACAGAGACACAGGACAGAAGAACCTGTTATCTGGTGGACAGACAGACAGGTCCAACACAGGACAGAAGAACCTGTTATCTGGTGGACAGACAGACAGAGACACAGGACAGAAGAACCTGTTATCTGGTGGACAGACAGACAGGTCCAACACAGGACAGAAGAACCTGTTATCTGGTGGACAGACAGACAGAGACACAGGACAGAAGAACCTGTCATCTGGTGGACAGACAAGACAGAGACACAGGACAGAAGAACATGTTATCTGGTGGACAGACAGACAGAGACACAGGACAGAAGAACCTGTCATCTGGTGGACAGACAGACAGAGACACAGGACAGAAGAACCTGTAATCTGGTGGACAGACAGACAGAGACACAGGACAGAATAACCTGTCATCTGGTGGACAGACAGACAGGTCCAACACAGGACAGAAGAACCTGTTATCTGGTGGACAGACAAGACAGAGACACAGGACAGAAGAACCTGTCATCTGGTGGACAGACAGACAGGTCCAACACAGGACAGAATAACCTGTTATCTGGTGGACAGACAGACAGAGACACAGGACAGAAGAACCTGTCATCTGGTGGACAGACAGACAGGTCCAACACAGGACAGAATAACCTGTTATCTGGTGGACAGACAGACAGAGACACAGGACAGAAGAACCTGTCATCTGGTGGACAGACAAGACAGAGACACAGGACAGAAGAACCTGTCATCTGATGGACAGACAGACAGGTCCAACACAGGACAGAAGAACCTGTTATCTGGTGGACAGACAGACAGAGACACAGGACAGAAGAACCTGTTATCTGGTGGACAGACAGACAGGTCCAACACAGGACAGAAGAACCTGTTATCTGATGGACAGACAGACAGGTCCAACACAGGACAGAAGAACCTGTTATCTGGTGGACAGACAGACAGAGACACAGGACAGAAGAACCTGTTATCTGGTGGACAGACAAGACAGAGATACAGGACAGAAGAACCTGTCATCTGGTGGACAGACAGACAGACACAGGACAGAAGAACCTGTTATCTGGTGGATAGACAAGACAACATACTGTATATCTCACACCTCTATTTCCAAGACACCATTTATTATGTTCTATCTGAATCTACCGTACCTGGTTATGTTCTGGTTTCTATCTGAATCTACCGTACCTGGTTATGTTCTGGTTTCTATCTGAATCTACCGTATCTGGTTATGTTCTGGTTTCTATCTGAATCTACCGTATCTGGTTATGTTCTGGTTTCTATCTGAATCTACCGTATCTGGTTATGTTCTGGTTTCTATCTGAATCTACCGTATCTGGTTATGTTCTGGTTTCTATCTGAATCTACCATATCTGGTTTCTATCTGAATCTACCGTATCTGGTTATGTTCTGGTTTCTATCTGAATCTACCGTATCTGGTGATGTTCTGGTTTCTATCTGAGTCTACCGTATCTGGTTATGTTCTGGTTTCTATCTGAATCTACCGTACCTGGTTTTGTTCTGGTTTCTATCTGAATCTACCGTAACTGGTTTTGTTCTGGTTTCTATCTGAATCTACCGTATCTGGTTTTGTTCTGGTTTCTATCTGAATCTACCGTACCTGGTTTTGTTCTGGTTTCTATCTGAATTACCGTACCTGATTTTGTTCTGGTTTCTATCTGAATCTACCATACCTGGTTTTGTTCTGGTTTCTATCTGAATCTACCGTATCTGGTTATGTTCTGGTTTCTATCTGAATCTACCGTATCTGGTTATGTTCTGGTTTCTATCTGAATCTACCGTATCTGGTTATGTTCTGGTTTCTATCTGAATCTACCGTATCGGGTTTTGTTCTGGTTTCTATCTGAATCTACCGTACCTGGTTTTGTTCTGGTTTCTATCTGAATCTACCGTATCTGGTTATGTTCTGGTTTCTATCTGAATCTACCGTATCTGGTTATGTTCTGGTTTCTATCTGAATCTACCGTATCTGGTTTTGTTCTGGTTTCTATCTGAATCTACCGTACCTGGTTTTGTTCTGGTTTCTATCTGAATCTACAGTATCTGGTTATGTTCTGGTTTCTATCTGAATCTACCGTACCTGGTTATGTTCTGGTTTCTATCTGAATCTACCGTATCTGGTTTCTATCTGAATCTACCGTATCTGGTTTCTATCTGAATCTACCGTACCTGGTTTTGTTCTGGTTTCTATCTGAATCTACCGTACCTGGTTTTGTTCTGGTTTCTATCTGAATCTACAGTATCTGGTTATGTTCTGGTTTCTATCTGAATCTACCGTAACTGGTTTTGTTCTGGTTTCTATCTGAATCTACCGTATCTGGTTTTGTTCTGGTTTCTATCTGAATTACCGTACCTGATTTTGTTCTGGTTTCTATCTGAATTACCGTACCTGATTTTGTTCTGGTTTCTATCTGAATCTACCATACCTGGTTTTGTTCTGGTTTCTATCTGAATCTACCGTATCTGGTTATGTTCTGGTTTCTATCTGAATCTACCGTATCTGGTTATGTTCTGGTTTCTATCTGAATCTACCGTATCGGGTTTTGTTCTGGTTTCTATCTGAATCTACCGTACCTGGTTTTGTTCTGGTTTCTATCTGAATCTACCGTATCTGGTTATGTTCTGGTTTCTATCTGAATCTACCGTATCTGGTTATGTTCTGGTTTCTATCTGAATCTACCGTATCTGGTTTTGTTCTGGTTTCTATCTGAATCTACCGTACCTGGTTTTGTTCTGGTTTCTATCTGAATCTACAGTATCTGGTTATGTTCTGGTTTCTATCTGAATCTACCGTACCTGGTTATGTTCTGGTTTCTATCTGAATCTACCGTATCTGGTTTCTATCTGAATCTACCGTATCTGGTTTCTATCTGAATCTACCGTACCTGGTTTTGTTCTGGTTTCTATCTGAATCTACCGTACCTGGTTTTGTTCTGGTTTCTATCTGAATCTACCGTACCTGGTTTTGTTCTGGTTTCTATCTGAATCTACCGTACCTGGTTTTGTTCTGGTTTCTATCTGAATCTACCGTACCTGGTTTTGTTCTGGTTTCTCCACCATCTGAGTCTTGACGAAACACATGATGTCCTTGTAGACCTCCCGGAGCTTCTCAAAGTCATCACACTGAGGAGGGGCCAGGACAGGACTGGAGACACACAGAGCAGCGGATGGTAATTCATGAACAGGAGGGGCCAGGACAGGACTGGAGACACACAGAGCAGCGGATGGTAATTCATGAACAGGAGGGGCCAGGACAGGACTGGAGACACACAGAGCAGCGGATGGTAATTCATGAACAGGAGGGGCCAGGACAGGACTGGAGACACACAGAGCAGCGGATGGTAATTCATGAACAGGAGGGGCCAGGACAGGACTGGAGACACACAGAGGAGTAGGGAAACACACTGAGGAGGGGCCAGGACAGGACTGGAGACACACAGAGGAGTAGGGAAACACACTGAGGAGGGGCCAGGACAGGACTGGAGACACACAGAGGAGTAGGGAAACACACTGAGGAGGGGCCAGGACAGGACTGGAGACACACAGAGCAGCGGATGGTAATTCATGGGGAAACGCACTGAGTAGGGAAACACACTGAGTAGGGAAACACACTGAGTAGGGAAACGCACTGAGTAGGGAAACACACTGAGTAGGGAAACGCACTGAGTAGGGAAACGCACTGAGTAGGGAAATGCACTGAGTAGGGAAACACACTGAGTAGGGAAACACACTGAGTAGGGAAACACACTGAGTAGGGAAACGCACTGAGTAGGGAAGGTGATTATTGAGAGAGAGAGAGCATTGGGACAATCTCAAGTGCATTCTCCTCGAGTCCTTTCTCCTAGCCTCCTTCTTATATCCCAATTGGATGAGAAAGCCAGGAGGTCTCTCCCCTCTGACCTTCTCCTCCAATGGGTTTCGAGGAGGCGGCGAGGAGAGAAGGCGTGAGGAGAGTGCCCATTTGAGATTGTCCCATTGTTATCCTAATAGACTACTCCTACAGTAAGCCATGAGAGAGGTGTAGAGCAGGGGGGGGGTTATCCTAACACCAACAGGTATGCAGAGGCATAGTAAATGATGGGGGACATCTTGAATCAGGTAGACGGTATGGTAAATGATAGGGGACATCTTGAATCAGGTAGACAGGTATGGTAAATGATAGGGGACATCTTGAATCAGGTAGACAGGTATGGTAAATGATAGGGGACATCTTGAATCAGGTAGACAGGTATGGTAAATGATAGGGGACATCTTGAATCAGGTAGACAGGTATGGTAAATGATAGGGGACATCTTGAATCAGGTAGACAGGTATGGTAAATAATAGGGGACATCTTGAATCAGGTAGACAGGTATGGTAAATGATAGGGGACATCTTGAATCAGGTAGACAGGTATGGTAAATGATAGGGGACATCTTGAATCAGGTAGACAGGTATGGTAAATGATAGGGGACATCTTGAATCAGGTAGACAGGTATGGTAAATGATAGGGGACATCTTGAATCAGGTAGACAGGTATGGTAAATGATAGGGGACATCTTGAATCAGGTAGACAGGTATGGTAAATGATAGGGGACATCTTGAATCAGGTAGACAGGTATGGTAAATGATAGGGGACATCTTGAATCAGGTAGACAGGTATGG
>CM062500.1:2792180-2837180 GCA_031479575.1 Coregonus ussuriensis | reverse complement strand
CCTCTCCTCTCTGTCTGTTGGTTATCAGAGCTCTGCTCCTCTCCTCTCTGTCTGTTGGTTATCAGAGCTCTGCTCCCCTCCCCTCCTCTCTGTCTGTTGGTTATCAGAGCTCTGCTCCTCTCCCCTCCTCTCTGTCTGTTGGTTATCAGAGCTCTGCTCCCCTCCTCTCCTCTCTGTCTGTTGGTTATCAGAGCTCTGCTCCCCTCCCCTCCTCTCTGTCTGTTGGTTATCAGAGCTCCTCTCTGTCTGTTGGTTATCAGAGCTCCTCTCCTCTCCTCTCCTCTCTGTCTGTTGGATATCAGAGCTCCTCTCCTCTCCTCTCTGTCTGTTGGTTATCAGAGCTCTGCTCCTCTCCTCTCTGTCTGTTGGTTATCAGAGCTCCTCTCTGTCTGTTCGTTATCAGAGCTCCTCTCTGTCCGTTGGTTATCAGAGCTCTGCTCCCCTCCCCTCCTCTCCTCTCCTCTCCTCTCTGTCTGTTGGTTATCAGAGCTCCTCTCCTCTCTGTCTGTTGGTTATCAGAGCTCTGCTCCCCTCCTCTCCTCTCCTCTCCTCTCTGTCTGTTGGTTATCAGAGCTCTGCTCCTCTCCTCTCCTCTCTGTCTGTTTGTTGGTTAATATAACATTTGAAACGTCTTTATCCTTTTGAAACCTTTTTGAGTGCAATGTTTACTGTTTTTAATATTGTTTCTTCTCACTTTTGTTTATTGTTTATTTCACTTGCTTTGGCAATGTAAGCATATGCTTCCCATGCCAATAAAGCCCTTTGAAATGAGACAGAGAGGAGTGGAGTAGAGAGAGATGGAGTAGAGAGAGAGAGAGAGAGAGGGAGAGAGAGAGAGAGAGAGAGAGAGAGAGAGAGAGAGAGAGTAGCGAGTGAGATGGAGTGTAGAGAGAGAGAGAGAGAGAGAGAGAGAGAGTAGCGAGTGAGATGGAGTGTAGAGAGAGAGAGAGAGTGAGAGAGTAAAATGTTTTTGTCATGGTTAAACAGACAGTGTACAACCAAACAGACGTGTTTATGTTGCCTTGGCAATAGCAAATATGTAATCATGAAAGAGCAGCGTTGGGTCGTCTGAATAAATGCATAATGCATTATAGTGCTGTCTCTCTGCTGGAAAGATCCCAGAAACACACTGAGTGACCGTAGGATGGAATGAAGGCTGTTTCAGTGTAATACATTATTACAGCTACACTGCTCCTCAGCCTGGGGTCCTCGTCCTGCTAATTACACTGACTCATTAGGGTGTTAATATACACCGATGGCAGAATACTCTGTCTGTATGGGGCCTCCTTTATTGGATGTTTAACACTGGCCAAATGTCTAATTTGGTGTTGTTGAATACATGATAAGATTGGTAACACCACCGCCATACTGGGATAGATAGCTGTACAGTGCTAAAGCCTGGTTGGCAGGATTATGGGAATGTGACTTCATCAATTACCATATGAGGTCAACTAATGTCTCTAAATGTGTTTTCTGGTGTTGCGGAGTCGGAGGTCTGGTGTTGTGTAGTCAGAGGTGTTGCGGAGTCGGAGGTCTGGTGTTGTGTAGTCAGAGGTGTTGCGGAGTCGGAGGTCTGGTGTTGTGGAGTCGGAGGTCTGGTGTTGCGGAGTCGGAGGTCTGGTGTTGCGGAGTCGGAGGTCTGGTGTTGTGGAGTCAGAGGTGTTGTGTAGTCAGAGGTGTTGTGTAGTCAGAGGTGTTGTGGAGTCGGAGGTCTGGTGTTGCGGAGTCGGAGGTCTGGTGTTGTGTAGTCAGAGGTGTTGTTGAGTCAGAGGTCTGGTGTTGTGGAGTCAGAGGTGTTGTGGAGTCAGAGGTGTTGTGGAGTCAGAGTTGTTGTGGAGTCAGAGGTGTTGTGGAGTCAGAGGTCTGGTGTTGCGGAGTCGGAGGTCTGGTGTTGCGGAGTCGGAGGTCTGGTGTTGTGTAGTCAGAGGTGTTGTGGAGTCGTAGGTCTGGTGTTGCGGAGTCGTAGGTCTGGTGTTGCGGAGTCGGAGGTCTGGTGTTGTGTAGTCAGAGGTGTTGTGGAGTCAGAGGTCTGGTGTTGTGGAGTCAGAGGTGTTGTGGAGTCAGAGTTGTTGTGGAGTCAGAGTTGTTGTGGAGTCAGAGTTGTTGTGGAGTCAGAAGTCTGGTGTTGCGGAGTCGTAGGTCTGGTGTTGTGGAGTCAGAGGTGTTGTGGAGTCAGAGGTCTGGTGTTGTGGAGTCAGAGGTCTGGTGTTGTGGAGTCAGAGGTCTGGTGGAGGGGAGTCAGAGGTCTGTGTGTGGTGGTGAGGTGCGCAGTGTTTTCCATTAGTGACGGCTGTCGGCTAATCAGTCGGTTACAGACTTCATATTAAACTAGGCTACTTTTCATTTAAAAGTTTCAATTCACTAGTCCGTTGAGCCCTCTCCTGCTAGAATGAACATCTTCTAGTGATCTATTAATAGGATAGGCGCCTGTCAGTATAAAAGGGAGCGATGAAAGGGAAACGCAGTCAAAGAGAGAACATGATGCTAGGAGGGAGAGAGGACATGATGCTAGGAGGGAGAGAGAACATGATCCTAGGAGGGAGAGAGAACATGATGCTAGGAGGGAGAGAGAACATGATGCTAGGAGGGAGAGAGAACATGATGCTAGGAGGGAGAGAGAACATGATGCTAGGAGAGAGAGAGAACATGATGCTAGGAGGGAGAGAGGACATGATGCTAGGAGGGAGAGAGGACATGATGCTAGGAGGGAGAGAGGACATGATGCTAGGAGGGAGAGAGAACATGATGCTAGGAGGGAGAGAGAACATGATGCTAGGAGGGAGAGAGGACATGATGCTAGGAGGGAGAGAGGACATGATGTTAGGAGGGAGAGAGGACATGATGTTAGGAGGGAGAGAGAACATGATGCTAGGAGGGAGAGAGAGAGAACATGATGCTAGGAGGGAGAGAGGACATGATGCTAGGAGGGGGAGAGGACATGATGCTAGGAGGGAGAGAGGACATGACGCTAGGAGGGAGAGAGGACATGATGCTAGGAGGGAGAGAGAGAGAACATGATGCTAGGAGGGAGAGAGGACATGATGCTAGGAGGGAGAGAGAACATGATGCTAGGAGGGAGAGAGAGAGAACATGATGCTAGGAGGGAGAGGACATGATGTTAGGAGGTAGAGAGGACATGATGCTAGGAGGGAGAGAGGACATGATGCTAGGAGGGAGAGAGGACATGATGCTAGGAGGGAGAGAGAGAGAACATGATGCTAGGAGGGAGAGAGGACATGATGCTAGGAGGGAGAGAGAGAGAACATGATGCTAGGAGGAAGAGAGAACATGATGCTAGGAGGGAGAGAGGACATGATGCTAGGAGGGAGAGAGGACATGACGCTAGGAGGGAGAGAGGACATGATGCTAGGAGGGAGAGAGGACATGATGCTAGGAGGGAGAGAGGACATGATGCTAGGAGGGAGAGAGAGAGAACATGATGCTAGGAGGAAGAGAGAACATGATGCTAGGAGGGAGAGAGGACATGATGCTAGGAGGGAGAGAGGACATGACGCTAGGAGGGAGAGAGGACATGATGCTAGGAGGGAGAGAGGACATGATGCTAGGAGGGAGAGAGGACATGATGCTAGGAGGGAGAGAGGACATGATGCTAGGAGGAAGAGAGGACATGATGCTAGGAGGGAGAGAGAGAGAACATGATGCTAGGAGGGAGAGAGAACATGATGCTAGGAGGGAGAGAGAACATGATGCTAGGAGGGAGAGAGAACATGATGCTAGGAGGGAGAGAGGACATGATGCTAGGAGGAAGAGAGGACATGATGCTAGGAGGGAGAGAGAGAGAACATGATGCTAGGAGGGAGAGAGAACATGATGCTAGGAGGGAGAGAGAACATGATGCTAGGAGGGAGAGAGAACATGATGCTAGGAGGGAGAGAGAACATGACACTAGGAGGGAGAGAGAACATGATGCTAGGAGGGAGAGAGAACATGATGCTAGGAGGGAGAGAGGACATGATGCTAGGAGGGAGAGAGAACATGATGCTAGGAGGGAGAGAGAACATGATGCTAGTAGGGAGAGAGAACATGATGCTAGGAGGGAGAGAGAACATGATGCTAGGAGGGAGAGAGAACATGATGCTAGGAGGGAGAGAGGACATGATGCTAGGAGGGAGAGAGAGAGAACATGATGCTAGGAGGGAGAGAGAACATGATGCTAGGAGGGAGAGAGAACATGATGCTAGGAGGGAGAGAGAACATGATGCTAGGAGGGAGAGGACATGATGCTAGGAGGGAGAGAGAACATGACGCTAGGAGGGAGAGAGGACATGATGCTAGGAGGGAGAGAGAACATGATGCTAGGAGGGGGAGAGAACATGATGCTAGGAGGGGGAGAGAACATGATGCTAGGAGGGAGAGAGGACATGATGCTAGGAGGGAGAGAGGACATGATGTTAGGAGGGAGAGAGGACATGATGTTAGGAGGGAGAGAGAACATGATGCTAGGAGGGAGAGAGAGAGAACATGATGCTAGGAGGGAGAGAGGACATGATGCTAGGAGGGGGAGAGGACATGATGCTAGGAGGGAGAGAGGACATGACGCTAGGAGGGAGAGAGGACATGATGCTAGGAGGGAGAGAGAGAGAACATGATGCTAGGAGGGAGAGAGGACATGATGCTAGGAGGGAGAGAGAACATGATGCTAGGAGGGAGAGAGAGAGAACATGATGCTAGGAGGGAGAGGACATGATGTTAGGAGGTAGAGAGGACATGATGCTAGGAGGGAGAGAGGACATGATGCTAGGAGGGAGAGAGAACATGATGCTAGGAGGGAGAGAGAGAGAACATGATGCTAGGAGGGAGAGAGGACATGATGCTAGGAGGGAGAGAGAGAGAACATGATGCTAGGAGGAAGAGAGAACATGATGCTAGGAGGGAGATGAGGACATGATGCTAGGAGGGAGAGAGGACATGACGCTAGGAGGGAGAGAGGGACATGATGCTAGGAGGGAGAGAGGACATGATGCTAGGAGGGAGAGAGGACATGATGCTAGGAGGGAGAGAGAGAGAACATGATGCTAGGAGGAAGAGAGAACATGATGCTAGGAGGGAGAGAGGACATGATGCTAGGAGGGAGAGAGGACATGACGCTAGGAGGGAGAGAGGACATGATGCTAGGAGGGAGAGAGGACATGATGCTAGGAGGGAGAGAGGACATGATGCTAGGAGGGAGAGAGGACATGATGCTAGGAGGAAGAGAGGACATGATGCTAGGAGGGAGAGAGAGAGGAACATGATGCTAGGAGGGAGAGAGAACATGATGCTAGGAGGGAGAGAGAACATGATGCTAGGAGGGAGAGAGAACATGATGCTAGGAGGGAGAGAGGACATGATGCTAGGAGGAAGAGAGGACATGATGCTAGGAGGGAGAGAGAGAGAACATGATGCTAGGAGGGAGAGAGAACATGATGCTAGGAGGGAGAGAGAACATGATGCTAGGAGGGAGAGAGAACATGATGCTAGGAGGGAGAGAGAACATGACACTAGGAGGGAGAGAGAACATGATGCTAGGAGGGAGAGAGAACATGATGCTAGGAGGGAGAGAGGACATGATGCTAGGAGGGGAGAGAGAACATGATGCTAGGAGGGAGAGAGAACATGATGCTAGTAGGGAGAGAGAACATGATGCTAGGAGGGAGAGAGAACATGATGCTAGGAGGGAGAGAGAACATGATGCTAGGAGGGAGAGAGGACATGATGCTAGGAGGGAGAGAGAGAGAACATGATGCTAGGAGGGAGAGAGAACATGATGCTAGGAGGGAGAGAGAGAGAACATGATGCTAGGAGGGAGAGAGAACATGATGCTAGGAGGGAGAGGACATGATGCTAGGAGGGAGAGAGAACATGACGCTAGGAGGGAGAGAGGACATGATGCTAGGAGGGAGAGAGAACATGATGCTAGGAGGGGGAGAGAACATGATGCTAGGAGGGGGAGAGAACATGATGCTAGGAGGGAGAGAGAACATGATGCTAGGAGGGAGAGAGAACATGATGCTAGGAGGGAGAGAGGACATGATGCTAGGAGGGAGAGAGAACATGATGCTAGGAGGGAGAGAGGACATGATGCTAGGAGGGAGAGAGAACATGATGCTAGGAGGGAGAGAGGACATGATGCTAGGAGGGAGAGAGGACATGATGCTAGGAGGGAGAGAGAACATGATGCTAGGAGGGAGAGAGAACATGATGCTAGGAGGGCGAGAGAACATGACGCTAGGAGGGAGAGAGAACATGATGCTACGAGGGAGAGAGAACATGATGCTAGGAGGGAGAGAGAACATGATGCTAGGAGGGAGAGAGAACATGATGCTAGGAGGGAGAGAGGACATGATGCTAGGAGGGAGAGGACATGATGCTAGGAGGGAGAGAGGACATGATGCTAATTATTGTTTTCTGGCACATCATTTATTTATTCATTTATGTACTTGAGGAAAACACTGGGTGCATGCTGAAATAGAGGACAGCTGTATCTGCTCTGTGCCCCTGTCCTAGAGGAGAGCTGTATCTGCTCTGTGCCCCTGTCCTAGAGGAGAGCAGTATCTGCTCTGTGCCCCTGTCCTAGAGGACAGCTGTATCTGCTCTGTTCCCCTGTCCTAGAGGAGAGCTGTATCTGCTCTGTGCCCCTGTCCTAGAGGAGAGCTGTATCTGCTCTGTGCCCCTGTCCTAGAGGAGAGCTGTATCTGCTCTGTGCCCCTGTCCTAGAGGAGAGCTGTATCTGCTCTGTGCCCCTGTCCTAGAGGAGAGCTGTATCTGCTCTGTGCCCCTGTCCTAGAGGAGAGCAGTATCTGCTCTGTGGTCCTGTCCTAGAGGAGAGCTGTATCTGCTCTGTGCCCCTGTCCTAGAGGAGAGCTGTATCTGCTCTGTGCCCCTGTCCTAGAGGAGAGCTGTATCTGCTCTGTGCCCCTGTCCTAGAGGACAGCTGTATCTGCTCTGTGGCCCTTTCCTAGAGGAGAGCTGTATCTGCTCTGTGCCCCTGTCCTAGAGGAGAGCTGTACTGACGGTGATTGAAGAGTTCCATCGGGACGCGGCAGACACGGTCTACGTGAGGAGACTGTACCCACCGCCCCCGAGGATGGCACACACACAGAGAGAGAGAGAGAGAGAGAGAGAGAGAGAGAGAGAGAGAGAGAGAGAGAGAGAGAGAGAGAGAGAGATGGGTACAGGAGCAGCCACAGTAGATTAAGGTCCTCATTCCACATCCTGTCATCTTAGAAAGCCTCAGTCATCCCCCCCCCACCCTACTCCCTTCAATCCCTGCATACCCCTTCCCTCTTCCTCACCCCCTCTTCCTCTCCCCCTATATTTGATGACACTGAAGGACACCGTTATAGGTGATTACAGATGACATCTTACTGTTACGATAGCTTATGACAGACCGCTGTGTAATGAAATCAGTGTCTATGTGTAACGTGAAAATACCTGTCCTCTGAAGCAGAGTCCATCTCTTTCTTCACCACATCGTAGGCATCCTGAAGCAGGTCCTGGCAACAAAACAACAATCAATCAAACAACAACAACGTGGAACGGTCGTAACAAGATGGCTGAAACAAGTGGAAGCTACAAGCTTTAGCTCAGCCAGCCTTCCATCAGTCACTATGGGGACGATACCGTTCCATTTCTCCAGACTGTGGTGTGACTGTGGGTAGGGTGGGTAGGGTGACAGTCCAGTAGAGATACGAGGGGTGGACTTCTAGACAGGGAGCCAAAACCCACCAAAGCCGTCACAATGCTGGCTCTTAAAACGGCTAACCCTATTGTCTATTGTCTTTCTCCCCTAAAGCCTAAAGCAGGGTGCTTCCGCCCCCCTTTCAGATGGATTAGCAGTGGCATCTGTCCTGGGAGAAGCCTACTTGGAGATAGGGATGAAAGGAAGGAGAGAAAGAGAGACAGAGGGATGGAGAGACTGAAACAGAGAGAGATACAGCCTGATAATCATCACTATTAGAGAGAGATACAGCCTGAAAATCATCACTAATAGAGAGAGAGAGAGACAGAGAGAGACAGAGACAGAGACAGAGAGAGACAGACAGAGACAGAGAGAGACAGAGAGAGAGAGAGAGAGAGAGAGAGAGAGAGAGAGAGAGAGAGAGAGAGAGAGAGAGAGAGAGCATCTGGTGTTGTGAGATAAGGCCCCTTCACTCTGAACACTGTCTGGAGAAAGGGAGCCACAGCTGGGAGCACAACTCACTATCTGGAGAAACAGCTGGGAGAGCAGCTCACTGCCTGGAGAAACAGCTGGGAGAGCAGCTCACTGACTGGAGAAACAGCTGGGAGAGGTGATTTTAGGGAGAGAAAAGTGCCTTTACTGTAAGACGTTGTGCCCTAACCTCTTCATAGGAAGAAGGAGAGGAGGCTGTGAGACGTTGTGCCCTAACCTCTTCATAGGAAGGAGACCAGGCTCCCTGACTGTCTGCCTGAGTGGAGGGGTGGAGCGTGAGGTGAAGGTGGGTGTCAGGACCAGGATCAGGGGGTCTCTCCGCCGGCCCTTCCCAGCCCAGGGTGCTCTGCTGTGGGGGACAGGTCTGGTAGGCTGCCCGGCGCTCTGGAGAGAAGCTATCCCACAGGCCTGAGATAGATTCAGATACTACAGCCAGCCCAGTCTGTCCCGGGCTCAGCACACCACTACAGATCAACTTCTCTAATGTCTGTCTGTAGAACAACAAGTACCTGGAGAGAGAGAGAGATGGGGGAGAGGGAGGGGAAGAGAGAAAGAGAGAGATGGGGGAGAGAGAGGGGGGAGAGAGAGATGGGGAGGGGGGGAGAGAGAGAGAGAGATGGGGGAGGGGTGGGGAGAAAGAGAGATGGGGGAGGGGGGGGAGAAAAGAGAGATGGGAGAGAGAGAAAGAGATGGGGACAGGGATGGGGGAGAGAGAGAGATGGGGGAGAGGGAGGGGAGAAAGAGAGATGGGGAGATGGAGGGGGAGAAAAGAGAGATGGGAGAGAGAGAAAGAGATGGGGACAGGGATGGGGGAGAGAGAGAGATGGGGGAGAGGGAGGGGGGAGAAAGAGAGATGGGGAGAGGGAGGGGGGAGAGAGAGATGGAGAGAGGGGGGGAGAGAGAGATGGGGAGAGGGAGGGGGGAGAGAGAGAAGGGGGAGAGGGATGGGGAGAGAGGGGAGAGAGATGGGGGAGAGGGATGGGGAGAGAGGGGAGAGAGATGGGGGAGAGGGATGGGGAGAGAGGGGAGAGAGATGGGGGAGAGGGATGGGGAGAGAGGGGAGAGAGATGGGGGAGAGGGATGGGGAGAGAGGGGAGAGAGATGGGGGAGAGGGGAGAGAGATGGGGGAGAGGGAGGGGAAGAGAGAGAGAGAGAGAGAGAGAGATGGGGGAGAGAGATGGGGAGAGGGAGAGAGAGATGGGGGAGAGGGAGGGGAGAAAGAGAGATGGGGAGATGGAGGGGGAGAAAAGAGAGATGGGAGAGAGAGAAAGAGATGGGGACAGGGATGGGGGAGAGAGAGAGATGGGGGAGAGGGAGGGGGGAGAAAGAGAGATGGGGAGAGGGAGGGGGGAGAGAGAGATGGGGAGAGGGGGGGGAGAGAGAGATGGGGAGAGGGAGGGGGGAGAGAGAGATGGGGGAGAGGGATGGGGAGAGAGGGGAGAGAGATGGGGGAGAGGGATGGGGAGAGAGGGGAGAGAGATGGGGGAGAGAGATGGGAGAGAGGGGAGAGAGATGGGGGAGAGGGATGGGGAGAGAGGGGAGAGAGAAGGGGGAGAGGGATGGGGAGAGAGGGGAGAGAGATGGGGGAGAGGGGAGAGAGATGGGGAGAGGGATGGGGAGAGAGGGGAGAGAGATGGGGGAGAGGGATGGGGAGAGAGATGGGGGAGAGGGATGGGGGGGTGAGACAGTGGGGAGAGAGAGAGAGAGAGAGAGTTAAGGTATAGAGCTAGTGTACACTATGGATAGCAACAATACTGTAGTCTACCATGGATAACAACATTACTGTAGTCTACTATGGATAACAACATTACTGTAGTCTACCATGGATAGCAACATTACTGTAGTCTACTATGGATAGCAACATTACTGTAGTCTACCATGGATAGCAACATTACTGTAGTCTACTATGGGTAGCAACATTACTGTAGTCTACTATAGATAGCAACATTACTGTAGTCTACTATAGATAGCAACATTACTGTAGTCTACTATGGATAGCAACATTACTGTAGTCCATTATGTATAGCAACATTACTGTAGTCTACCATGGATAGCAACATTACTGTAGTCTACTATAGATAGCAACATTACTGTAGTCTACTATGGATAACAACATTACTGTAGTCTACCATGGATAGCAACATTACTGTAGTCTACTATGGATAGCGATATTACTGTAGTCTACCATGGATAGCAACATTACTGTAGTCTACTATGGATAGCAATATTACTGTAGTCTACTATGGATAGCAACATTACTGTAGTCTACTATAGATAGCAACATTACTGTAGTAGCAACATTACTGTAGTCTACTATGGATAGCAACATTACTGTAGTCTACCATGGATAGCAACATTACTGTAGTCTACTATGGATAGCAACATTACTGTAGTCTACTATGGATAGCAACATTACTGTAGTCTACCATGGATAGCAACATTACTGTAGTCTACCATGGATAGCAACATTACAGTAGTCTACTATGGATAGCAACATTACTGTAGTCTACTATGGATAGCAACATTACTGTAGTCTACTATGGATAGCAACATTACTGTAGTCTACTATGGATAACAACATTACTGTAGTCTACTATGGATAGCAACATTACTGTAGTCTACTATGGATAGCAACATTACTGTAGTCTACTATGGATAGCAACATTACTGTAGTCTACCATGGATAGCAACATTACTGTAGTCTACTATGGATAGCAATATTACTGTAGTCTACTATGGATAGCAACATTACTGTAGTCTACTATGGATAGCAACATTACTGTAGTCTACTATGGATAGCAACATTACTGTAGTCTACCATGGATAGCAACATTACTGTAGTCTACAACAACATTACTGTAGTCTACTATGGATAGCAACATTACTGTAGTCTACAACAACATTACTGTAGTCTACTATGGATAGCAACATTACTGTAGTCTACAACAACATTGCTGTAGTCTACTATGGATAGCAACATTACTGTAGTAGCAACATTACTGTAATCTACCATGGAAAGCAACATTACTGTAGTCTACTATGGATAGCAACATTACTGTAGTCTACTATGGATAGCAACATTACTGTAGTCTACTATGGATAGCAACATTACTGTAGTCTACTATGGATAGCAACATTACTGTAGTCTACCATGGATAGCAACATTACTGTAGTCTACAACAACATTACTGTAGTCTACTATGGATAGCAACATTACTGTAGTCTACAACAATATTACTGTAGTCTACTATGGATAGCAACATTATTGTAGTCTACAACAACATTGCTGTAGTCTACTATGGATAGCAACATTACTGTAGTCTACCATGGATAGCAACATTACTGTAGTCTACCATGGATAGCAACATTACTGTAGTCTACTATGGATAGCAACATTACTGTAGTCTACCATGGATAGCAACATTACTGTAGTCTACTATGGATAGCAACATTACTGTAGTCTACTATGGATATCAACATTACTGTAGTCTACTATGGATATCAACATTACTGTAGTCTACTATGGATATCAACATTACTGTAGTCTACTATGGATAGCAACATTACTGTAGTCTACTATGGATAGCAACATTACTGTAGTCTACTATAGATAGCAACATTACTGTAGTCTACTATGGATAGCAACATTACTGTAGTCTACCATGGATAGCAACATTACTGTAGTAGCAACATTACAGTAGTCTACTATGGATAGCAACATTACTGTAGTCTACTATGGATAACAACATTACTGTAGTCTACTATGGATAGCAACATTACTGTAGTCTACTATGGATAGCAACATTACTGTAGTCTACTATGGATAGCAACATTACTGTAGTATACTATGGATAGCAACATTACTGTAGTCTACAATGGATAGCAACATTACTGTAGTCTACTATGGATAGCAACATTACTGTAGTCTACTATGGATAGCAACATTACTGTAGTCTACTATGGATAGCAACATTACTGTAGTCTACCATGGATAGCAACATTACTGTAGTCTACCATGGATAGCAACATTACTGTAGTCTACTATGGATAGCAACATTACTGTAGTCTACTATGGATAGCAACATTACTGTAGTCTACTATGGATAGCAACATTACTGTAGTCTACTATGGATAGCAACATTACTGTAGTCTACTATGGATATCAACATTACTGTAGTCTACTATGGATAGCAACATTACTGTAGTAGCAACATTACTGTAGTCTACTATGGATAGCAACATTCCTGTAGTCTACTATGGATAGCAACATTACTGTAGTCTACTATGGATATCAACATTACTGTAGTCTACTATGGATAGCAACATTACTGTAGTCTACTATGGATATCAACATTACTGTAGTCTACTATGGATATCAACATTACTGTAGTCTACTATGGATAGCAACATTACTGTAGTAGCAAACATTACTGTAGTCTACTATGGATAGCAACATTCCTGTAGTCTACTATGGATAGCAACATTACTGTAGTCTACTATGGATATCAACATTACTGTAGTCTACTATGGATATCAACATTACTGTAGTCTACTATGGATAGCAACATTACTGTAGTCTACTATGGATAGCAACATTACTGTAGTCTACTATAGATAGCAACATTACTGTAGTCTACTATGGATAGCAACATTACTGTAGTCTACCATGGATAGCAACATTACTGTAGTCTACTATGGATAGCAACATTACTGTAGTATACTATGGATAGCAACATTACTGTAGTCTACTATAGATAGCAACATTACTGTAGTAGCAACATTACTGTAGTCTACTATGGATAGCAACATTACTGTAGTCTACTATGGATAGCAACATTACTGTAGTCTACTATAGATAGCAACATTATTGTAGTAGCAACATTACTGTAGTCTACTATAGATAGCAACATTACTGTAGTAGCAACATTACTGTAGTCTACTATAGATAGCAACATTACTGTAGTCTACTATGGATAGCAACATTACTGTAGTCTACTATGGATAGCAACATTACTGTAGTCTACTATAGATAGCAACATTACTGTAGTAGCAACATTACTGTAGTCTACTATAGATATCAACATTACTGTAGTCTACTATAGATAGCAACATTACTGTAGTCTACTATAGATAGCAACATTACTGTAGTCTACTATAGATAGCAACATTACTGTAGTAGCAACATTACTGTAGTCTACTATAGATAGCAACATTACTGTAGTCTACTATGGATAGCAACATTACTGTAGTCTACCATGGATAGCAACATTACTGTAGTCTACTATGGATAGCAACATTACTGTAGTCTACTATGGATAGCAACATTACTGTAGTCTACTATGGATAGCAACATTACTGTAGTCTACCATGGATAGCAACATTACTGTAGTCTACTATAGATAGCAACATTACTGTAGTCTACTATAGATAGCAACATTACTGTAGTAGCAACATTACTGTAGTCTACTATAGATAGCAACATTACTGTAGTCTACTATAGATAGCAACATTACTGTAGTAGCAACATTACTGTAGTCTACTATAGATAGCAACATTACTGTAGTCTACTATGGATAGCAACATTACTGTAGTCTACTATGGATAGCAACATTACTGTAGTCTACTATGGATAGCAAACATTACTGTAGTCTACTATGGATAGCAACATTACTGTAGTCTACTATGGATAGCAACATTACTGTAGTCTACTATGGATAGCAACATTACTGTAGTCTACTATGGATAGCAACATTACTGTAGTCTACTATAGATAGAAACATTACTGTAGTCTACTATAGATAGCAACATTACTGTAGTCTACTATGGATATCAACATTACTGTAGTCTACTATGGATATCAACATTACTGTAGTCTACTATGGATAGCAACATTACTGTAGTCTACTATGGATAGCAACATTACTGTAGTCTACTATAGATAGCAACATTACTGTAGTCTACTATGGATAGCAACATTACTGTAGTCTACCATGGATAGCAACATTACTGTAGTCTACTATGGATAGCAACATTACTGTAGTATACTATGGATAGCAACATTACTGTAGTCTACTATAGATAGCAACATTACTGTAGTAGCAACATTACTGTAGTCTACTATGGATAGCAACATTACTGTAGTCTACTATGGATAGCAACATTACTGTAGTCTACTATAGATAGCAACATTATTGTAGTAGCAACATTACTGTAGTCTACTATAGATAGCAACATTACTGTAGTAGCAACATTACTGTAGTCTACTATAGATAGCAACATTACTGTAGTCTACTATGGATAGCAACATTACTGTAGTCTACTATGGATAGCAACATTACTGTAGTCTACTATAGATAGCAACATTACTGTAGTAGCAACATTACTGTAGTCTACTATAGATATCAACATTACTGTAGTCTACTATAGATAGCAACATTACTGTAGTCTACTATAGATAGCAACATTACTGTAGTCTACTATAGATAGCAACATTACTGTAGTAGCAACATTACTGTAGTCTACTATAGATAGCAACATTACTGTAGTCTACTATGGATAGCAACATTACTGTAGTCTACCATGGATAGCAACATTACTGTAGTCTACTATGGATAGCAACATTACTGTAGTCTACTATGGATAGCAACATTACTGTAGTCTACTATGGATAGCAACATTACTGTAGTCTACCATGGATAGCAACATTACTGTAGTCTACTATAGATAGCAACATTACTGTAGTCTACTATAGATAGCAACATTACTGTAGTAGCAACATTACTGTAGTCTACTATAGATAGCAACATTACTGTAGTCTACTATAGATAGCAACATTACTGTAGTAGCAACATTACTGTAGTCTACTATAGATAGCAACATTACTGTAGTCTACTATGGATAGCAAATTACTGTAGTCTACTATGGATAGCAACATTACTGTAGTCTACTATGGATAGCAACATTACTGTAGTCTACTATGGATAGCAACATTACTGTAGTCTACTATGGATAGCAACATTACTGTAGTCTACTATGGATAGCAACATTACTGTAGTCTACTATGGATAGCAACATTACTGTAGTCTACTATAGATAGAAACATTACTGTAGTCTACTATAGATAGCAACATTACTGTAGTCTACTATGGATAGCAACATTACTGTAGTCTACTATGGATAGCAACATTACTGTAGTCTACTATGGATAGCAACATTACTGTAGTCTACTATGGATAGCAACATTACTGTAGTCTACTATAGATAGCAACATTACTGTAGTAGCAACATTACTGTAGTCTACTATAGATAGCAACATTACTGTAGTCTACTATAGATAGCAACATTACTGTAGTCTACTATAGATAGCAACATTACTGTAGTCTACTATAGATAGCAACATTACTGTAGTAGCAACATTACTGTAGTGTACTATAGATAGCAACATTACTGTAGTCTACTATAGATAGCAACATTACTGTAGTAGCAACATTACTGTAGTCTACTATAGATAGCAACATTACTGTAGTCTACTATGGATAGCAACATTACTGTAGTCTACTATAGATAGCAACATAACTGTAGTAGACTATGGATAGCAACATTACTGTAGTCTACCATGGATAGCAACATTACTGTAGTCTACCATGGATAGCAACATTACTGTAGTCTACCATGTATAGCAACATTACTGTAGTCTACTATGGATAGCAACATTACTGTAGTCTACTATGGATAGCAACATTACTGTAGTCTACTATGGATAGCAACATTACTGTAGTCTACTATGGATAGCAACATTACTGTAGTCTACTATAGATAGCAACATTACTGTAGTAGCAACATTACTGTAGTCTACTATAGATAGCAACATTACTGTAGTCTACTATAGATAGCAACATTACTGTAGTCTACTATAGATAGCAACATTACTGTAGTCTACTATAGATAGCAACATTACTGTAGTAGCAACATTACTGTAGTGTACTATAGATAGCAACATTACTGTAGTCTACTATAGATAGCAACATTACTGTAGTAGCAACATTACCGTAGTCTACTATAGATAGCAACATTACTGTAGTCTACTATGGATAGCAACATTACTGTAGTCTACCATGGATAGCAACATTACTGTAGTCTACTATAGATAGCAACATTACTGTAGTCTACTATAGAGAGCAACATTACTGTAGTAGCAACATTACTGTAGTGTACTATAGATAGCAACATTACTGTAGTCTACTATAGATAGCAACATTACTGTAGTAGCAACATTACTGTAGTCTACTATAGATAGCAACATTACTGTAGTCTACTATAGATAGCAACATTACTGTAGTCTACTATAGATAGCAACATTACTGTAGTCTACTATAGATAGCAACATTACTGTAGTAGCAACATTACTGTAGTGTACTATAGATAGCAACATTACTGTAGTAGCAACATTACTGTAGTGTACTATAGATAGCAACATTACTGTAGTAGCAACATTACTGTAGTCTACTATGGATAGCAACATTACTGTAATCTACTATGGATAGCAACATTACTGTAGTCTACCATGGATAGCAACATTACTGTAGTCTACTATAGATAGCAACATTACTGTAGTAGCAACATTACTGTAGTCTACCATGGATAGCAACATTACTGTAGTGTACTATAGATAGCAACATTACTGTAGTAGCAACATTACTGTAGTCTACTATGGATAGCAACATTACTGTAGTCTACTATGGATAGCAACATTACTGTAGTCTACTATGGATAGCAACATTACTGTAATCTACTATGGATAGCAACATTACTGTAGTCTACTATGGACAGCAACATTACTGTAGTCTACCATGGATAGCAACATTACTGTAGTCTACTATGGATAGCGACATTACTGTAGTCTACTATGGATAGCAACATTATTGTAGTCTACTATAGATAGCAACATTACTGTAGTCTACTATAGATAGCAACATTACTGTAGTCTACTATGGATAGCAACATTACTGTAGTCTATTATGTATAGCAACATTACTGTAGTCTACTATGGACAGCAACATTACTGTAGTCTACCATGGATAGCAACATTACTGTAGTCTACTATGGATAGCAACATTACTGTAGTATACTATAGATAGCAACATTACTGTAGTCTACTATGGATAGCAACATTACTGTAGTCTACTATAGATAGCAACATTACTGTAGTCTACTATGGATAGCAACATTACTGTAGTCTACTATGGATAGCAACATTACTGTAGTCTACCATGGATAGCAACATTACTGTAGTCTACTATAGATAGCAACATTACTGTAGTCTACCATGGATAGCAACATTACTGTAGTCTACTATAGATAGCAACATTACTGTAGTCTACTATGGATAGCAACATTACTGTAGTCTACTATAGATAGCAACATTACTGTAGTCTACTATGGATAGCAACATTACTGTAGTCTACTATGGATAGCAACATTACTGTAGTCTACTATAGATAGCAACATTACTGTAGTAGCAACATTACTGTAGTGTACTATAGATAGCAACATTACTGTAGTAGCAACATTACTGTAGTGTACTATAGATAGCAACATTACTGTAGTAGCAACATTACTGTAGTCTACTATGGATAGCAACATTACTGTAGTCTACTATAGATAGCAACATTACTGTAGTAGCAACATTACTGTAGTCTACTATGGATAGCAACATTACTGTAGTCTACTATGGATAGCAACATTACTGTAGTCTACTATGGACAGCAACATTACTGTAGTCTACCATGGATAGCAACATTACTGTAGTCTACTATGGATAGCAACATTACTGTAGTATACTATAGATAGCAACATTACTGTAGTCTACTATGGATAGCAACATTACTGTAGTCTACTATAGATAGCAACATTACTGTAGTCTACTATGGATAGCAACATTACTGTAGTCTACTATGGATAGCAACATTACTGTAGTCTACCATGGATAGCAACATTACTGTAGTCTACTATAGATAGCAACATTACTGTAGTCTACCATGGATAGCAACATTACTGTAGTCTACTATAGATAGCAACATTACTGTAGTCTACTATGGATAGCAACATTACTGTAGTCTACTATAGATAGCAACATTACTGTAGTCTACTATGGATAGCAACATTACTGTAATCTACTATGGATAGCAACATTACTGTAGTCTACTATAGATAGCAACATTACTGTAGTAGCAACATTACTGTAGTGTACTATAGATAGCAACATTACTGTAGTAGCAACATTACTGTAGTGTACTATAGATAGCAACATTACTGTAGTAGCAACATTACTGTAGTCTACTATGGATAGCAACATTACTGTAGTCTACTATAGATAGCAACATTACTGTAGTCTACTATGGATAGCAACATTACTGTAGTCTACTATGGACAGCAACATTACTGTAGTCTACTATGGATAGCAACATTACTGTAGTCTACTATGGATAACAACATTACTGTAGTCTACTATAGATAGCAACATTACTGTAGTCTACTATGGATAACAACATTACTGTAGTAGCAACATTACTGTAGTCTACTATGGATAGCAACATTACTGTAGTAGCAACATTACTGTAGTCTACTATAGATAGCAACATTACTGTAGTATACTATAGATAGCAACATTACTGTAGTAGCAACATTACTGTAGTCTACTATGGATAGCAACATTACTGTAGTATACTATAGATAGCAACATTACTGTAGTAGCAACATTACTGTAGTCTACCATGGATAGCAACATTACTGTAGTCTACTATAGATAGCAACATTACTGTAGTAGCAACATTACTGTAGTCTACCATGGATAGCAACATTACTGTAGTCTACCATGGATAGCAACATTACTGTAGTCTACTATGGATAACAACATTACTGTAGTCTACTATAGATAGCAACATTACTGTAGTCTACTATGGATAACAACATTACTGTAGTAGCAACATTACTGTAGTCTACTATGGATAGCAACATTACTGTAGTAGCAACATTACTGTAGTCTACTATAGATAGCAACATTACTGTAGTATACTATAGATAGCAACATTACTGTAGTAGCAACATTACTGT
Organism: Coregonus ussuriensis; assembly: GCA_031479575.1. Taxonomy (NCBI): domain Eukaryota; kingdom Metazoa; phylum Chordata; class Actinopteri; order Salmoniformes; family Salmonidae; genus Coregonus; species Coregonus ussuriensis. The sequence continues at coordinate 2,817,895 of CM062500.1, read as the reverse complement.
AGTCTACTATGGATAGCAACATTACTGTAGTATACTATAGATAGCAACATTACTGTAGTAGCAACATTACTGTAGTCTACCATGGATAGCAACATTACTGTAGTCTACTATAGATAGCAACATTACTGTAGTAGCAACATTACTGTAGTCTACTATGGATAGCAACATTACTGTAGTATACTATAGATAGCAACATTACTGTAGTAGCAACATTACTGTAGTCTACTATGGATAGCAACATTACTGTAGTCTACTATAGATAGCAACATTACTGTAGTAGCAACATTACTGTAGTCTACCATGGATAGCAACATTACTGTAGTCTACTATAGATAGCAACATTACTGTAGTAGCAACATTACTGTAGTCTACTATAGATAGCAACATTACTGTAGTCTACCATGGATAGCAACATTACTGTAGTCTACTATAGATAGCAACATTACTGTAGTCTACTATAGATAGCAACATTACTGTAGTCTACCATGGATAGCAACATTACTGTAGTCTACTATGGATAGCAACATTACTGTAGTCTACTATAGATAGCAACATTACTGTAGTCTACCATGGATAGCAACATTACTGTAGTCTACTATGGATAGCAACATTACTGTAGTCTACTATAGATAGCAACATTACTGTAGTCTACCATGGATAGCAACATTACTGTAGTCTACTATAGATAGCAACATTACTGTAGTCTACCATGGATAGCAACATTACTGTAGTCTACTATGGATAGCAACATTACTGTAGTCTACCATGGATAGCAACATTACTGTAGTAGCAACATTACAGTAGTCTACCATGGATAGCAACATTACTGTAGTCTACCATGGATAGCAACATTACTGTAGTCTACCATGGATAGCAACATTACTGTAGTCTACTATGGATAGCAACATTACTGTAGTCTACCATGGATAGCAACATTACTGTAGTCTACTATGGATAGCAACATTACTGTAGTCTACCATGGATAGCAACATTACTGTAGTCTACTATGGATAGCAACATTACTGTAGTCTACCATGGATAGCAACATTACTGTAGTAGCAACATTACAGTAGTCTACTATGGATAGCAACATTACTGTAGTCTACTATGGATAACAACATTACTGTAGTCTACTATGGATAGCAACATTACTGTAGTCTACTATGGATAGCAACATTACTGTAGTCTACTATGGATAGCAACATTACTGTAGTATACTATGGATAGCAACATTACTGTAGTCTACAATGGATAGCAACATTACTGTAGTCTACTATGGATAGCAACATTACTGTAGTCTACTATGGATAGCAACATTACTGTAGTCTACTATGGATAGCAACATTACTGTAGTAGCAACATTACTGTAGTCTACTATGGATTGCAACATTACTGTAGTCTACTATGGATAGCAACATTACTGTAGTCTACTATGGATATCAACATTACTGTAGTCTACTATGGATATCAACATTACTGTAGTCTACTATGGATAGCAACATTACTGTAGTAGCAACATTACTGTAGTCTACTATGGATAGCAACATTCCTGTAGTCTACTATGGATAGCAACATTACTGTAGTCTACTATGGATATCAACATTACTGTAGTCTACTATGGATAGCAACATTACTGTAGTCTACTATGGATATCAACATTACTGTAGTCTACTACGGATATCAACATTACTGTAGTCTACTATGGATAGCAACATTACTGTAGTAGCAACATTACTGTAGTCTACTATGGATAGCAACATTCCTGTAGTCTACTATGGATAGCAACATTACTGTAGTCTACTATGGATATCAACATTACTGTAGTCTACTATGGATATCAACATTACTGTAGTCTACTATGGATAGCAACATTACTGTAGTCTACTATGGATAGCAACATTACTGTAGTCTACTATAGATAGCAACATTACTGTAGTCTACTATGGATAGCAACATTACTGTAGTCTACCATGGATAGCAACATTACTGTAGTCTACTATGGATAGCAACATTACTGTAGTAGCAACATTACTGTAGTCTACTATAGATAGCAACATTACTGTAGTCTACTATGGATAGCAACATTACTGTAGTCTACTATAGATAGCAACATTACTGTAGTCTACTATAGATAGCAACATTACTGTAGTCTACTATAGATAGCAACATTACTGTAGTAGCAACATTACTGTAGTCTACTATAGATAGCAACATTACTGTAGTCTACCATGGATAGCAACATTACTGTAGTCTACCATGGATAGCAACATTACTGTAGTCTACCATGGATAGCAACATTACTGTAGTCTACTATAGATAGCAACATTACTGTAGTAGCAACATTACTGTAGTCTACTATAGATAGCAACATTACTGTAGTCTACTATGGATAGCAACATTACTGTAGTCTACTATAGATAGCAACATTACTGTAGTCTACTATAGATAGCAACATTACTGTAGTAGCAACATTACTGTAGTCTACTATAGATAGCAACATTACTGTAGTCGACTATGGATAGCAACATTACTGTAGTCTACCATGGATAGCAACATTACTGTAGTCTACCATGGATAGCAACATTACTGTAGTCTACTATAGATAGCAACATTACTGTAGTCTACTATAGATAGCAACATTACTGTAGTAGCAACATTACTGTAGTCTACTATAGATAGCAACATTACTGTAGTCTACTATGGATAGCAACATTACTGTAGTCTACCATGGATAGCAACATTACTGTAGTCTACCATGGATAGCAACATTACTGTAGTCTACTATAGATAGCAACATTACTGTAGTCTACTATGGATAGCAACATTACTGTAGTCTACTATAGATAGCAACATTACTGTAGTCTACTATGGATAGCAACATTACTGTAGTCTACTATGGATAGCAACATTACTGTAGTCTACTATGGATAGCAACATTACTGTAGTCTACTATGGATAGCAACATTACTGTAGTCTACTATAGATAGAAACATTACTGTAGTCTACTATAGATAGCAACATTACTGTAGTCTACTATGGATAGCAACATTACTGTAGTCTACTATGGATAGCAACATTACTGTAGTCTACTATGGATAGCAACATTACTGTAGTCTACTATGGATAGCAACATTACTGTAGTCTACTATAGATAGCAACATTACTGTAGTAGCAACATTACTGTAGTCTACTATAGATAGCAACATTACTGTAGTCTACTATAGATAGCAACATTACTGTAGTCTACTATAGATAGCAACATTACTGTAGTCTACTATAGATAGCAACATTACTGTAGTAGCAACATTACTGTAGTGTACTATAGATAGCAACATTACTGTAGTCTACTATAGATAGCAACATTACTGTAGTAGCAACATTACTGTAGTCTACTATAGATAGCAACATTACTGTAGTCTACTATGGATATCAACATTACTGTAGTCTACTATAGATAGCAACATAACTGTAGTTGACTATGGATAGCAACATTACTGTAGTCTACCATGGATAGCAACATTACTGTAGTCTACTATGGATAGCAACATTACTGTAGTCTACCATGGATAGCAACATTACTGTAGTCTACTATGGATAGCAACATTACTGTAGTCTACTATGGATAGCAACATTACTGTAGTCTACTATGTATAGCAACATTACTGTAGTCTACTATGGATAGCAACATTACTGTAGTCTACTATGGATAGCAACATTACTGTAGTCTACTATGTATAGCAACATTACTGTAGTCTACTATGGATAGCAACATTACTGTAGTCTACTATGGAAAGCAACATTACTGTAGTCTACTATAGATAGCAACATTACTGTAGTCTACTATGGATAGCAACATTACTGTAGTCTACTATGGATAGCAACATTACTGTAGTCTACTATGGATAGCAACATTACTGTAGTCTACTATGGATAGCAACATTACTGTAGTCTACCATGGATAGCAACATTACTGTAGTCTACCATGGATAGCAACATTACTGTAGTCTACTATAGATAGCAACATTACTGTAGTCTACTATGGATAGCAACATTACTGTAGTCTACCATGGATAGCAACATTACTGTAGTCTACCATGGATAGCAACATTACTGTAGTCTACTATGGATAGCAACATTACTGTAGTCTACCATGGATAGCAACATTACTGTAGTATACTATGGACAGCAACATTACTGTAGTCTACTATAGATAGCAACATTACTGTAGTCTACCATGGATAGCAACATTACTGTAGTCTACTATAGATAGCAACATTACTGTAGTCTACCATGGATAGCAACATTACTGTAGTCTACTATAGATAGCAACATTACTGTAGTCTACTATGGATAGCAACATTACTGTAGTCTACTATGGATAACAACATTACTGTAGTCTACTATGGATAACAACATTACTGTAGTCTACTATAGATAGCAACATTACTGTAGTCTACTATGGATAACAACATTACTGTAGTCTACTATGGATAACAACATTACTGTAGTCTACTATGGATAACAACATTACTGTAGTCTACTATGGATAAAACATTACTGTAGTCTACTATGGATAGCAACATTACTGTAGTCTACTATGGATAACAACATTACTGTAGTCTACCATGGATAGCAACATTACTGTAGTCTACCATGGATAGCAACATTACTGTAGTCTACCATGGATAGCAACATTACTGTAGTCTACTATGGATTGCAACATTACTGTAGTCTACCATGGATAGCAACATTACTGTAGTCTACCATGGATAGCAACATTACTGTAGTCTACCATGGATAGCAACATTACTGTAGTCTACTATGGATAGCAACATTACTGTAGTCTACCATGGATAGCAACATTACTGTAGTCTACCATGGATAGCAACATTACTGTAGTCTACCATGGATAGCAACATTACTGTAGTCTACCATGGATAGCAACATTACTGTAGTCTACTATGGATAGCAATATTACTGTAGTCTACTATGGATAGCAACATTACTGTAGTCTACTATGGATAGCAACATTACTGTAGTCTACTATGGATAACAACATTACTGTAGTCTACTATGGATAGCAACATTACTGTAGTCTACTATGGATAGCAATATTACTGTAGTCTACTATGGATAGCAACATTACTGTAGTCTACCATGGATAGCCACATTGTGGAGTTTAAATTCTAATTTCAAGCTCAGGAGGGCAACTATCATAGCTGTTTTATGGAGGTTATAAATCAGTTTGCCATTGGTGAAATGAATGAGCCCTTTTTAAATCACTCTCCATGGTCAAGAGGTGCCACCAGCTATAAGTCCCCCTCGTGCCAAGTCTTTGATCCCCAGTCACAGGCCAGGAGAGCACTAACTCACCGCACTACGGACAGTTTAAAACATCTCAACGGAGACAGGACATCCAACAGACGCGAATCAGCCGAGGGGTGAAACTCTGGCTGCGCAGATGGAAAAAAATGCCTTCAGTTGAATTTGGTCTTTGTGGGGAGTAGCTTCAACAGAGACGAAGGATAAGAGAGAGTTGTACCCCGGGGGAAGTATATTCTGTTGCCACTCATTCTGTCAATAAGTCGGTCTTTCATCAGACCTGCTTTTCACTGAACGTTTAATAAAGTCACCGTGTCCCTTTAAAAGTAACAGAGAAGGCCAGTTTCCCCCAGATACAGATTAAGCCTAGTCCTAGACTACGTGCTTTTTTAGTGTTAGAAAATGGGTTCATCTGTATCCGGGGAAACCAGCCCAAAGAGTGTGTGAGTGGCCCATTGTCCGGGAGAACAAGTCCCATTGTGAAACAATGCTTCATAGCCTCTCGACTGATGGAATCCCAGTCGATGGAGATACGTTTGACTCGTCGTGGGGTAGCAGTCTATAGGTCCATTTGTATAATTTAGTGGAATTAAATTGGCGCGTGTGTTCAGCAGTGGTGGTCTAGTGGCGTTTCAGATGAGGGAGGACCACATTTTGTTTTCATGAGCAGGGCCTTATTTCTATTACAGCATGTTGGATGACTCTCATTCATATTCCATTCACCCAGTTCAATGTAACATCGATAGGTTTAGGCTGCTACATGAAACTCGAATTTTTCCCTATACCCATCATGAGGTTGCTACAACCTAGCCTATGAATGAAAGTTTACAACGTAGGTGCACACATGTCGAGAGACAAATTTGAGGTGACAGACAGGTGACACATGGACAGACAGTGACATTCAATACCGCCGTGCACACTCTCGCCTGCATCTAGCTGATACAGGGTGTATTCATTAGTCCAACAGTTGCAAACGAGAGTTTCTATTGGACAAATTCAGGTATGTTTATCCCCGTTCTGTTCCGTTCGCTTCCGTTTTAAGAAACGTTTTTCCCCAACAGAATCGGCAGGAATGAATACACCCTGTGATCAGGCGTAAACACAGTTCACTCTCATAGCAGCCACGTTGTATTCCTTCTCTTCCCTTCGCTTGTGGACTTCAACGCACAACACATCAGCTGTACGTGACCAGGCGAAAAAACACCTTTCTAAGCCAAACCTGTAAAAACAGCCTACATCATTTTCACCATATTAGTGCTACAGAGGGCTGCTGAGGCTACTGCAGACCTTCTTTGAAGCTTTGGAGCTAGTTTGTTTCCTAGTTTCCCCGGTTGTCTTGAACGCACTGAAGTCAAGAGATTTCCCCGAGTAGTTTTGAACGCGGCATCAAACTGTTGCAAGCGTGACGACACACCACTTTGCAATGAGCTGGAAGGCAGTATGCATTTTGTAAACATATACTTAATTGTTTGAAACTTGAAACGTTTTAATCCACATTATGAGGCGTGTCTTAACCTTGCTCCAAAGTAGCCTATTAGATCTCCTCTCTTTTTCTGCCCAATTGGTAGATACAGTCTTGTCCCATCGCTGCAACTCCCCTATTTCTTTCTCAACAAGCTGACCAAAAGAATAGGTGGTCTAAACTCTTCTACTATAGTAGCTTGACATAGGCTGGTGATTTAGCTGTTCGTTACTCGTCTTGTTGGCTGAGGAAAAGTAAATGTGGACAGTTATTCTAACATGTTCAAAGTGCACATCGGAATTCGCTAAGAAGAAACGCACGTCGTTGCATCCTCGACTTGCGTGTTCTGTTAATGTGAATTACCATCATCTAAATGTGATTTGTGTCATTCTGAGGGCCGTGGGTGGACGCCCTAAATCAGGTTATAAACCCAATGCATATGGGTCTGGTCAATTTCTCAAATGTCCGGTAAATTAAAAATATCCGGCGCCGCGGAAACCCTGGCACGCGCCCCCACCCTTCAAACTCCAGGATGTTGGTTCGAGAGTTGACGGACGTCTGAGAGGGGGCGGAGTCATCCCGAGTCTCCTCCACAGAGTCTTCCTCGCTGGTCTCAATCAGGTCCTCTCCGTCAGCCCCGCCATGACGTCTGTGACCACCAGGTCTTCTGGAGCGCAGGGAGCTGAATGGGAAGGAGGGAACATGTTTTAATGTAAGACTGTAAAAAGAAGACAATTGACATCTACAATAAATTGATTTGACATGTGTGTCGGGTATAAATAACTGTAGTTGTTCAATAACATGGGTAGATGCTTCCTCCCAGTGGTCATCTATACTAACTGCAGGTGGCAGGGAAAGGGGGATACCTAGTCAGTTGCACAACTGAAATGTGTCTTCAGGGGGCTGCCACATCTTATAACATCCATGTCATCAGCGCACAGGGAGCAGGTGTTGTTAACTGCCTTGCTCAAGGGCAGAACGGAAGATTTTATCCCCCCCACTTTGCCAGCTCGGGGATTCGAACCAGCAACCTTTCAGTTACTGGCACAACGCTCATAACCACTAGGCTACCTGCCGCCTATGCTTAGTACCAGTATCTAGTGTTTTGTCAATGGTCGTCTACCTGCTGTGTGACTGCAGTCTCCGGTACTCTGCCCTGACTTCATCCAGGCTGCACGGCCCATCTTCATTGCCGAGGAATATCCCTAAACACGTCGGGTGAATAGAAACGGACCACTTTATCACAGAACATGTTTTTTGCTGTACACGTCAAAATGGCAGAGGGCTCCTCTCACCTTTCAGTAACAGCAGTCTGCTCAGGTAGGCTTCCTGCTCTTTGAGAAATCCTTTGGCATGGTCCAAGATCTTCCACTGACCGATGAGACAACATTATAATGACTTAAAAATTCAAAGCATTCAACTGATTCTTTCTGATTTATAAAAAAAAAAATCCTAAATACCAATTTATCCCAGGTAGGTGAAGATCTACCTCCATCACCAGGTAGGTGAAGATCTACCTCCGTCACCAGGTAGGTGAAGATCTACCTCCATCACCAGGTAGGTGAAGATCTACCTCCGTCACCAGGTAGGTGAAGATCTACCTCCATCACCAGGTAGGTGAAGATCTACCTCCATCACCAGGTAGGTGAAGATCTACCTCCATCACCAGGTAGGTGAAGATCTACCTCCATCACCAGGTAGGTGAAGATCTACCTCCATCACCAGGTAGGTGAAAATCTACCTCCATCACCAGGTAGGTGAAGATCTACCTCCATCACCAGGTAGGTGAAGATCTACCTCCATCACCAGGTAGGTGAAGATCTACCTCCATCGCCAGGTAGGTGAAGATCTACCTCCGTCACCAGGTAGGTGAAGATCTACCTCCGTCACCAGGTAGGTGAAGATCTACCTCCATCACCAGGTAGGTGAAGATCTACCTCCATCACCAGGTAGGTGAAGATCTACCTCCATCGCCAGGTAGGTGAAGATCTACCTCCATCACCAGGTAGGTGAAGATCTACCTCCATCACCAGGTAGGTGATCTACCAGCATCATCAAAGATGGCTGTTTTCACACGGCCGGAAATGTAACTTCCCATTTGCTTGTTCACGATGTTACGACTTGCTAACGTTACTTCGGCTTTCACAGGTCGACCAAACCAATCTAGCTAATATCAAAGACAGTAGGCAGGTTTCCATCAAAATAGCGTGTAATGGAAAATTGCAGATATAGGAGACATTTTCTAATGATCGACAACATTGTTATCCATTTGACGGGGTGGACTTTCTTTTATCGAACTTTCTTTATTTGCGAAAACAAATGATGGAAACGGTGTTCTTCGAATAAACGATGATTGCCGAATCATTTTGAAGGTACAAGGGGAACGTGATGTCACCACGTCGTAGCCTAACTATGAAGCTCCATTCCCCATTTAGTTCTAAACGCCTACTGCCTGCTAAATCTATTTTTCAACTATAAAAAATGATGTTTCTTTGCAGGATCCTTTTCCTGACTTTTAAAGAATGCCTGAATTGCTTCGCCTCGCTTTTCTGGTTGGCTGGATGCAGATTTCACCATCAAATTATTTCAGATCTACAGGAGTGCAAGTTTCACCAGGTCACGGACCGTGGCGGTACGTTGGCACATGAGGACTATTAGAACTTGGCAAATATTAGTAAATTATGACATATTCTATTAATGCTGGCTTTTGCGGGCTACAAACAGGGCTGTTATGGGTTAATGGAAACAGACAGGGATCTAATGGGTTAATGGAAACAGACAGGGATCTAATGGGTTAATGGAAACAGACAGGGCTCTAATGGGTTAATGGAAACAGACAGGGCTCTAATGGGTTAATGGAAACAGACAGGGATCTAATGGGTTAATGGAAACAGACAGGGCTCTAATGGGTTAATGGAAACAGACAGGGATCTAATGGGTTAATGGAAACAGACAGGGCTCTAATGGGTTAATGGAAACAGACAGGGCTCTAATGGGTTAATGGAAACAGACAGGGCTCTAATGGGTTAATGGAAACAGACAGGGCTCTAATGGGTTAATGGAAACAGACAGGGCTGTTATGGGTTAATGGAAACAGACAGGGCTGTTATGGGTTAATGGAAACAGACAGGGCTATTATGGGTTAATGGAAACAGACAGGGCTCTTATGGGTTAATGGAAACAGACAGGGCTCTTATGGGTTAATGGAAACAGACAGGGCTCTAATGGGTTAATGGAAACAGACAGGGCTCTAATGGGTTAATGGAAACAGACAGGGCTCTAATGGGTTAATGGAAACAGACAGGGCTCTAATGGGTTAATGGAAACAGACAGGGCTGTTATGGGTTAATGGAAACAGACAGGGCTCTAATGGGTTAATGGAAACAGACAGGGCTCTAATGGGTTAATGGAAACAGACAGGGCTCTAATGGGTTAATGGAAACAGACAGGGCTCTAATGGGTTAATGGAAACGGACCGGGCTGTTATGGGTTAATGGAAACAGACAGGGCTGTTATGGGTTAATGGAAACAGACAGGGCTCTAATGGGTTAATGGAAACAGACAGGGCTGTTATGGGTTAATGGAAACAGACAGGGCTATTATTGGTTAATGGAAACAGACAGGGCTGTTATGGGTTAATGGAAACAGACAGGGCTCTAATGGGTTAATGGAAACATACGGTGCTCTTATGGGTTAATGGAAACAGACAGGGCTGTTATGGGTTAATGGAAACAGACAGGGCTCTAATGGGTTAATGGAAACAGACAGGGCTGTTATGGGTTAATGGAAACAGACAGGGCTCTAATGGGTTAATGGAAACAGACAGGGCTATTATTGGTTAATGGAAACAGACAGGGCTCTAATGGGTTCATGGAAACAGACAGGGCTCTAATGGGTTAATGGAAACAGACAGGGCTCTAATGGGTTAATGGAAACAGACAGGGCTCTTATGGGTTAATGGAAACAGACAGGGCTCTTATGGGTTAATGGAAACAGACAGGGCTCTAATGGGTTAATGGAAACAGACAGGGCTCTAATGGGTTAATGGAAACAGACAGGGCTCTAATGGGTTAATGGAAACAGACAGGGCTCTAATGGGTTAATGGAAACAGACAGGGCTCTAATGGGTTAATGGAAACAGACAGGGCTCTTATGGGTTAATGGAAACAGACAGGGCTCTAATGGGTTAATGGAAACAGACAGGGCTCTAATGGGTTAATGGAAACAGACAGGGCTCTAATGGGTTAATGGAAACAGACAGGGCTCTAATGGGTTAATGGAAACAGACAGGGCTCTAATGGGTTAATGGAAACAGACAGGGCTCTAATGGGTTAATGGAAACAGACAGGGCTCTAATGGGTTAATGGAAACAGACAGGGCTGTTATGGGTTAATGGAAACAGACAGGGCTCTAATGGGTTAATGGAAACAGACAGGGCTCTAATGGGTTAATGGAAACGGACCGGGCTGTTATGGGTTAATGGAAACAGACAGGGCTCTAATGGGTTAATGGAAACGGACCGGGCTGTTATGGGTTAATGGAAACAGACAGGGCTCTAATGGGTTAATGGAAACAGACAGGGCTGTTATGGGTTAATGGAAACAGACAGGGCTCTAATGGGTTAATGGAAACAGACAGGGCTCTAATGGGTTAATGGAAACAGACAGGGCTCTAATGGGTTAATGGAAACAGACAGGGCTCTAATGGGTTAATGGAAACAGACAGGGCTCTAATGGGTTAATGGAAACAGACAGGGCTCTAATGGGTTAATGGAAACAGACAGGGCTCTAATGGGTTAATGGAAACAGACAGGGCTGTTATGGGTTAATGGAAACAGACAGGGCTCTAATGGGTTAATGGAAACAGACAGGGCTCTAATGGGTTAATGGAAACGGACCGGGCTGTTATGGGTTAATGGAAACAGACAGGGCTCTAATGGGTTAATGGAAACGGACCGGGCTGTTATGGGTTAATGGAAACAGACAGGGCTCTAATGGGTTAATGGAAACAGAGATAGTGGCCATTGTGTGATATTATTTAAGGTTTTCTGATCAACTGACAAAAGTCAGATATTTCAGACTGAAGCACGCACATATTGCTAGCTTACAGGGGATCCATATCAGCGTTAGCCACGCTAGCTTCGCCCTCATCTGGGTGCTAGCAAATTAACAAGCATGCTAGGTACTACTACTAGGTCTCAACGGCCAATCCAGTAGGGGCTGGAACACTCATCAAGTTTGCCTGGCGACACGAAAGTGTTAGGCCTGATCACTGACGATGAATGAGACAGCCCACAGGGAGGAGGTCAGAGACCTGGCAGTGTGGTGCCAGGACAACAACCTCTCCCTCAACGTCAGCAAGACAAAGGAGCTGATGGTGGACTACAGGAAACGGAGGGGTCAAGCACACACGGGGCTGTATTGGAGCAGGTTGAGAGCTTCCAGTTCCTCTGTGTCCACATGAATCATCATGGTCCACACACACCAACACAGTCCTGAAGAGGACACGGACACCTCAGGAGGCTGACAAGATTTGGCATGGGCCATCCCGAGTGGCGCAGCGGTCAGAGGAAGGCTCTAAAAATGGTCAAAGACTCCAGCCACCCAAGTCATAGACTGTTCTCTCTACCGCATTGCAAGCAGTACCAATGCACCAAGTCTGGAACCAACATGACCCTGAACAGCTTCTAAATCTTACTAGCAACTGACCGAAATACAGAAAAAAATCGACATTTTTTTTCTAAATTAGTGCTGTTTGAATTTGATAAAATGCGGGACATAACTGCTTGGTTGTGGGACGCGTGACAAAGGGCCAAAATGCGGGCCAAAATGCGGTCACCCTAAAACCCACTGTGAGTACATTAGCTAGCTAGCCCAAAATCACACCCTCTCTCTCTACCCAGCAACAGTTATCTAGCTAACTAGTTGCTCTATAGTAGCTGACCAAAAATGTTTTCGCAACAGTAGCTACACACAAAGGAGAGGCATCCATTTAGATACCTTAGCAGGCATCTTGTAGGATGTGGGACAGACGACGGTTTTGAGTGTCTCGAACAAGGTGGCTAGGTTGGCTCGGTGTCGGGCCTGCAGAGCCCGCCTTCTCTCCTTCTGATGCTCCTCGATGTCCCGCTTCCTCCGGGGACCCGCACAACCTCGACTGGACATCCCTGATTGATGGTAAACGCGACACCACACTGGTTAACCGAGTTGTTCCTCTTCCCATTGTTTGGGTTATAATAACGGGTCTCAAAAAGATGGCTACCTAGCAACCTGATGGCTGACGTTAACGTTAGGCGCTGATGATTAGCTAGCTAATGCCGCTAGCTAGCAAACGTTTTAGCTACTGTTAGCTACTTGTTATGTTGCTTCCTTACCTTTGAAATCCTTTAGAAATGTATGTTAGCAAACTGGCAAACGTTTTCTGTTCATGTAATGGCAAATAATCTTGTGTAATGATTTTTCATGCAGGATGTAGCCAAAGTGATGAAGCTACATGAACCGTCCAAACACCAGGCCGTATTGAGATCCAGCAGGCGGCAGCGGTCGGTCTAGTCGTCGTCTTCAGTAAAGGTTGGAAACGACTTCATCAGGTGGATAACTTATCCAGCTAGCGACGTTGTTTGTGATAGCGAAAGTCACACTTTTATTTAAAACGGTACAAAGGCGGGTTTGGTCATATACTTAGCTGATGCAACGTATTTACTGACCGGTATTTTAAAAGTGGTTGATATTTCACCTGAAAAGATATCCGGTCAGGAAGGAGAGGAGTAACTTTATTCTGCCCAGCCTGAGCACTGCACAGGTATGTCTTTCACAATTATATCTAAATCAAATGCATTGACTAATTTTCAGAGTTAATATTTTAGAGTCAGTCTACACTTTTTTTTTAAAACCCTAAATGACCTATTGTTACTGTATTATCACCAAGGCCCTAGACCCTTTACTATAGGGCTTATAATAAAGACTGCTTTACCAAGGCCCTAGACCCTTTACTATAGGGCTTATAATAAAGAGGGGCGGCAGGTAGCTTAGTGGTTAAGAGCGTTGTGCCAGTAACCGAAAGGTCGCTGGTTCTAATCCCCGAGCCGACTAGGTGAAAAACCTGTCGATGTGCCCTTGAGCAAGGCACTTAACCCTAATTGTTCCTGTAAGTCGCTCTGGATAAGAGCGTCTGCTAAATGACCAATTTATTTTTTTATTTTAAAGACTGCTTCGAATGAGAAAAGCAGACAGTTTTGAATTCTCCATTGAGATTCCAATGATTTAGTATGACGGCTTATGCTTCAGAAACAAATATCCAAACATGATAGTGTTTGGTTGGTAGTGCCACAAAATCTCTAGTAGTCCTTTCCCATTCCATGCCATCCATATGGAACGGTGGTAAATGTCGCCACCCAGAGGCAGCTGAGACACATGTATTTATAACGTCAATGGTCTTTTCTCAAATAGATTTGCTCAACTCCTGCGTCCTCTCTCGACCTCTCTTTTGAAAAAAAAGGTCAAAGGTAATCGAGGAGAGGCGGCGAGGAGAGTGGACGTGGATGAAAATGTGCTTGTATGAAATGAGAAGCTCCTTCTTCACTCGCACGTCATCAGGCAAATGACGTTTACAGGGCTGGATCCCAAAATAAATGCATAAAGTGATCAAAACAAATGAAGTTAGTTGTGCAAGAAATGTTCTATGTTAAAGGATAAGTAGCATATGGTTTTTAAATGTGAGCATTCTTTTCTCCTCTGACAATACAACAGCTGATTGAAAAAGGGGGTGTGGCAGATATCAAAACTCTTCCTGGTAGGAGACACTTGTGCTTCCTTTGCCAAAAGGAGGCTATGGAGGAGAGGAGGGCCGTCTTCTGTTTACCTACTAATGAATGGACACACTGCTCCACCACTCCACCACTTATCGGTTTCCGGGTCACGGAGGAGAGAGAGGACGGAGGAGAGAGGGGACGGAGGAGAGAGGGGACGGAGGAGAGAGGGGACGGAGGAGAGACGGGACGGAGGAGAGAGGGGACGGAGGAGAGAGGGGACGGAGGAGAGAGAGGACGGAGGAGAGAGGGGACGGAGGAGAGAGGGGACGGAGGAGAGAGGGGACGGAGGAGAGAGGGGAAGGAGGAGAGAGGGGACGGAGGAGAGAGGGGACGGAGGAGAGAGGGGACGGAGGAGAGAGGGGACGGAGGAGAGAGGACGGAGGAGAGAGAGGACGGGGGACTGACTTTTTCCCAAATGAGAAATGTCCATGTAGCAGCATTCAATCAACAACAAAACAACCACATCTTGATTTATTTCAGTTTATTCCACAACTCTTATGATCTTCTGAAGATATCAACAATTTAACAAATAGGATTTTCGAATAAAAACACAATGTAACATTTAAAGGGACGAGGTTTAAACTGAAACACTTAAACCAGTTAAACATACAGAGAAACATGACTTTTGGCTTTAAACCAATTTGGCAGCTTTGTTTTAGGAGGAACATCTCAACAAAGGTACTGGATGGATGGAGATCAGGCTGTGTCCCAAATGGCACCCTATTCCCTATATAGTGCACTACTTTAGACCAGAGAATGGCACCCTATTCCCTATATAGTGCACTACTTTAGACCAGAGAATGGTACCCTATTCCCTATATAGTGCACTACTTTAGACCAGAGAATGGCACCCTATTCCCTATATAGTGCACTACTTTAGACCAGAGATTGACACCCTATTCCCTATATAGTGCACTACTTTTGACCAGAGCCCTACTGGTCAAAGTAAATCCCAGTGTACACTACTTTTGGCACTATGGGCCCTGGTCAAAAGTAGTGCACTACATAGGAAATAGGGTGCCATTAGAGACGCATGGAGATGGAGGTCGCTCCACACACAGACATAAGGTTAATCCACTCTCACAGACAGACAGAGAGATAGAGACAGCGTTCTCTACTAGCGGATTGGGACAGGACGGCTGGCTGGCGCACAGGGAGAACACTACCCTACTAGCGGATTGGGACAGGACGGCTGGCTGGCTCACAGGGAGAACACTACCCTACTAGCGGATTGGGACAGGACGGCTGGCTGGCTCACAGGGAGAACACTACCCTACTAGCGGATTGGGACAGGACGGCTGGCTGGGGGAGAACACTACCCTACTAGCGGATTGGGACAGGACGGCTGGCTGGCTCACAGGGAGAACACTACCCTACTAGCGGATTGGGACAGGACGGCTGGCTGGGGGAGAACACTACCCTACTAGCGGATTGGGACAGGACGGCTGGCTGGCTCTCAGGGAGAACACTACCTCAGTGACAGTTGGTGTTACACTTGTGGAATTCAATTTGAGAAGAGACGAACAGATGTTGAGTCCGATACTACGAAGCACCCTTAAATACAACGTGTCCCTTCATTTGGAGGTGCTCAGCATCTCTTTTCACCCTACCCCACGAGTGTAACAATGGCATTATGGCTTACGGGGATCATAGACGCTTAACACCTCTGGCCTGGGTGGAGATGGGGAAGGAAGGTTGTAGAGCCATATTCAATCAACCCTTCCGCACAGGAATATTTTCTCAGTTGCGATTCACTGTGTATTAGTACTTTGTTTGTACTATGTTATTACTATATGCTAGTACCAAGTACTGGACCGCAGAGAAGCCTGTTCCTCTGAAGATATGGTACTGAGTAAATACTGCAATGCGGGTTGATTTGAATTCAGCCAAAGTGTGCTTCTGAGACTCATTCATTGGATGATTGATGGATTTATCAATTGATTGATTTGAGTGTTGTGGTTTTTGAACGATCAAATGGACGGTGTCTGGCGAATGTATGAAAATGTATGCACTCACTTAACCGTAAGTCGCTCTGGATAAGAGCGTCTGCTAAATGACTAAAATGCAAAGGTTCCTGTGGTGATTTATAGTATAGAATGATCTGACTGAGGTGCAGTATGGAGCGGTATGGACTATGGATATCTATGGGTATGGACTATGGATATCTATGGGTATGGACTATGGATATCTATGGGTATGGACTATGGATATCTATGGGTATGGACTATGGATATCTATGGGTATGGACTATGGATATCTATGGGTATGGACTATGGATATCTATGGGTATGGACTATGGATATCTATGGGTATGGACTATGGATATCTATGGGGATGGACTATGGATATCTATGGGGATGGACTATGGATATCTATGGGGATGGACTATGGATATCTATGGGGATGGACTATGGATATCTATGGGGATGGACTATGGATATCTATGGGTATGGACTATGGATATCTATGGGTATGGACTATGGATATCTATGGGTATGGACTATGGATATCTATGGGTATGGACTATGGATATCTATGGGTATGGACTATGGATATCTATGGGTATGGACTATGGATATCTATGGGTATGGACTATGGATATCTATGGGTATGGACTATGGATATCTATGGGGATGGACTATGGATATCTATGGGGATGGACTATGGATATCTATGGGGATGGACTATGGATATCTATGGGGATGGACTATGGATATCTATGGGGATGGACTATGGATATCTATGGGGATGGACTATGGATATCTATGGGGATGGACTATGGATATCTATGGGGATGGACTATGGATATCTATGGGGATGGACTATGGATATCTATGGGGATGGACTATGGATATCTATGGGGATGGACTATGGATATCTATGGGGATGGACTATGGATATCTATGGGGATGGACTATGGATATCTATGGGGATGGACTATGGATATCTATGGGGATGGACTATGGATATCTATGGGGATGGACTATGGATATCTATGGGGATGGACTATGGATATCTATGGGGATGGACTATGGATATCTATGGGGATGGACTATGGATATCTATGGGGATGGACTATGGATATCTATGGGGATGGACTATGGATATCTATGGGGATGGACTATGGATATCTATGGGGATGGACTATGGATATCTATGGGGATGGACTATGGATATCTATGGGGATGGACTATGGATATCTATGGGGATGGACTATGGATATCTATGGGGATGGACTATGGATATCTATGGGGATGGACTATGGATATCTATGGGGATGGACTATGGATATCTATGGGGATGGACTATGGATATCTATGGGGATGGACTATGGATATCTATGGGGATGGACTATGGATATCTATGGGGATGGACTATGGATATCTATGGGGATGGACTATGGATATCTATGGGGATGGACTATGGATATCTATGGGGATGGACTATGGATATCTATGGGGATGGACTATGGATATCTATGGGGATGGACTATGGATATCTATGGGGATGGACTATGGATATCTATGGGGATGGACTATGGATATCTATGGGGATGGACTATGGATATCTATGGGGATGGACTATGGATATCTATGGGGATGGACTATGGATATCTATGGGGATGGACTATGGATATCTATGGGGATGGACTATGGATATCTATGGGGATGGACAATGGATATCTATGGGGATGGACAATGGATATCTATGGGTATGGACTATGGATATCTATGGGTATGGACTATGGATATCTATGGGTATGGACTATGGATATCTATGGGTATGGACTATGGATATCTATGGGTATGGACTATGGATATCTATGGGTATGGACTATGGATATCTATGGGTATGGACTATGGATATCTATGGGTATGGACTATGGATATCTATGGGTATGGACTATGGATATCTATGGGTATGGACTATGGATTGCTAATTTGATGGGCATCAGTGGGATTAAATCGCTAAGGAATAAGGCTGGTTAACATCAGGCCCCCAGTCTGCACTGTACAAGGATAGCAGCTTAAAGGGTATTACAGGTGTCACAACTCAACACTGCAGAAACAGTCTATCTGGAAACCTTCATTCAGATCAAACACACACTCACACACACACACACACACACACACACACACACACACACACACACACACACCTCATAATGCCTTGATATGCAGGAATAAGTACAACATTACTTGATGCTCTGCAAGAAGAACAGGCCACAGGAAGGTAGAGAATGGCTAAGTTACTACTTCAGATTTAAATCCTCTGACGTAGAGAATGGCTAAATTACTACTTCAGATTTAAATCCCCTGACGTAGAGAATGGCTAAGTTACTACTTCAGATTTAAATCCCCTGACGTAGAGAATGGCTAAGTTACTACTTCAGATTTAAATCCCCTGACGTAGAGAATGGCTAAGTTACTACTTCAGATTTAAATCCCCTGACGTAGAGAATGGCTAAGTTACTACTTCAGATTTAAATCCCCTGACGTAGAGAATGGCTAAGTTACTACTTCAGATTTAAATCCTCTGACGTAGAGAATGGCTAAGTTACTACTTCAGATTTAAATCCCCTGACGTAGAGAATGGCTAAGTTACTACTTCAGATTTAAATCCCCTGACGTAGAGAATGGCTAAATTACTACTTCAGATTTAAATCCCCTGACGTAGAGAATGGCTAAGTTACTACTTCAGATTTAAATCCCCTGACGTAGAAACCAACGGATCGTCCATTGCCCTTTTTTTAGGGAAATTACCAGAGGTGGTCAGACATCACAAAACAGTATTTTCTGTTGGGGACATCAGTGTGTTCCTGACTCCCCTTGACTTGCACTATATCTGAGATAGACTATAGCTTTGGCCCTGATTTACACTAGTCATATTTTGTATTTTGTAGTGCAGTTACATTTTCTTTTGATATAAATGATATGTCCAGTGGAGAACATGATCATTTAAGAAAAATAGAAAAAAACAGCATTACAAAAATAAACAAAATTAATCAAGTTCTACTTCAACGTGACAATTTCACACCAAATATATTCGTATGGATGGACTGACTGGTATTGAACATTAAAGGGATTCCTCCTTCCAATATGAAGCAAACCACTAACACAAGTTTTTTTTTTTTTTTGAAATGTTTCAAAACACACGTTTAGGACTTCAGAATGATGATTAAAGGGTGGCATGCCCTGTTAAGAGTTTAGTTGAGTTGAGTGTTTCTCCCGAGACGGAACAGTCCGATCCCAAGCCACCATCAACAGCAGACGTCAGTACTGTAGGGTAGTAGGGTAGTAGGGTAGTAGGGTAGTAGTCAGTTGGCTTTATCCTACATTTGGGACGCATCCAGTTGTCCACGGGGGCAGGGCAGTACTGTAGATGGACATGGGGCTTTGAGCTGCATCTTGTAGCAGAGTTCCACAAAATAAACAATCAGAAAACAATATGTATGTGATGGAGTTGGTTGAAGGCACAGGTTTCCAGAAGGGCGGTGGTTGGGTCAGATGCTTGGGCGTCTGTCTGTCTGTCCTGATCAGAAGGGCGGTGGTCGGGTCAGATGCTTGGGCGTCTGTCTGTCTGTCCTGATCAGAAGGGCGGTGGTCGGGTCAGATGCTTGGGCGTCTGTCTGTCTGTCCTGATCAGAAGGGCGGTGGTTGGGTCAGATGCTTGGGCGTCTGTCTGTCTGTCTGTCCTGATCAGAAGGGCGGTGGTCGGGTCAGATGCTTGGGCGTCTGTCTGTCTGTCCTGATCCCATACTGCTGTAGCAGAATAAATGGTTGTCTGTCTGTCTGTCCAGGTCGAGAGGAGCCTTCTTGGCTGTCCTGATGTGGGGATCCTGGACTGCCTCTGTTAGGACGAGAGAGAGAGAGAGATTACTGATAGTTATCAGATAGATGGTCAGACACAGTATATTTCACATAGATATTGTTTGTGGTCGTCTGCTGCAATAGCCCCAGCCTGATGCCCCAGCCCCACATGGCCCAAGCCCTCACTAGCCCCAGCCCCATACAGCCCCAGGCTAGCCCCAGCCCTATACCCCAGCCCCACACAGCCCTAGACTAGTCCCCACCCCTATACCCCAGCCCCACACAGCCCTAGACTAGTCCCACCCCTATACCCCAGCCCCACACAGCCCTAGACTAGTCCCAGTCCTATACCCCAGCCCCACACAGCCCTAGACTAGCCCCAGCCCTATACCCCAGCCCCACACAGCCCTAGACTAGTCCCAGTCCCTATACCCCAGCCCCACACAGCCCTAGACTAGTCCCACCCCTATACCCCAGCCCCACACAGCCCTAGACTAGTCCCACCCCTATACCCCAGCCCCACACAGCCCCAGGCTAGCCCCAGCCCTATACCCCAGCCCCACACAGCCCTAGACTAGCCCCACCCCTATACCCCAGCCCCACACAGCCCTAGACTAGTCCCCACCCCTATACCCCAGCCCCACACAGCCCCAGGCTAGCCCCACCCCTATACCCCAGCCCCACACAGCCCTAGACTAGCCCACCCCTATACCCCAGCCCCACACAGCCCTAGACTAGCCCCAGCCCTATACCCCAGCCCCACACAGCCCTAGACTAGCCCCAGTCCCTATACCCCAGCCCCACACAGCCCTAGACTAGCCCCAGTCCTATACCCCAGCCCCAGCTCCTGTAGTTATTAATCATTTCATGGTCTTAGGCATTAAGTTGGATCAGTGTAATCCACTCCAGAGCAGCATATGCAGCGGAGCCCGGATCAAATCCCTCCACCATGCAGGACACCGTTCTACTGTCCTCTCTCCCCTAAAAGCACTTGCCCATAAATCCCCTCCTCACACAGCAGAACAAAGCTACCACTCTCCACATGTCATCTCCTTTATGTCCTGTAAATATGTGCTGCTGCACTCCTCCCTCCTTTTACAGCTACAAGTCCCAGGAGCACAACACCAGAGTGGCTGTGTCCCAAATGGTACCCTATAGGCCCTGGTCTAAAGTAGTGCACTACATAGGGAATAGGGTGCCATTTGGGAGTGAACCCAGGGCCTTTAGAGCCCCATCTGGTCTGGGATGATCAGAATGGCTACCCCTTGGAGCAGAGAGAGAGAGAGAGAGAGGAAGAGAGAGAGAGAGAGAGAGAGAGGGGGGGGGAGAGAGAGAGGGGGGGAGAGAGAGAGGCGGGGAGAGAGAGAGAGAGAGAGAGAGGGGGGAGAGAGAGAGAGACAGGGAGAGAGAGAGAGAGAGAGGGGGGGGAGAGAGAGGGACAGGGAGAGAGAGAGGGGGGGAGAGAGAGAGAGAGAGAGAGAGAGAGAGGAGCTGTGTGATCCTTCTCATCTCTATCTTTTTTTCCTTCTGTTCTCTCTCTCCTCTTCTCCTCTCTTCTCTCAGGTCAGTGAGCCAGGAGAAAGCAGGACTCACTCTGTCACATCTCTTTAGAATGATGAATGATGCCCTTAGCCTGCCATTAGCTTTATTATTAGTTCCTGTATTTAGCCTGCCATTAGCTTTATTATTATCTCCTGTATTTAGCCTGCCATTAGCTTTATTATTATCTCCTGTATTTAGCCTGCCATTAGCTTTATTATTATCTCCTGTATTTAGCCTGCCATTAGCTTTATTATTATCTCCTGTATTTAGCCTGCCATTAGCTTTATTATTATCTCCTGTATTTAGCCTGCCATTAGCTTTATTATTATCTCCTGTATTTAGCCTGCCATTAGCTTTATTATTATCTCCTGTATTTAGCCTGCCATTAGCTTTATTATTATCTCCCTGTATTTAGCCTGCCATTAGCTTTATTATTATCTCCTGTATTTAGCCTGCCATTAGCTTTATTATTATCTCCTGTATTTAGCCTGCCATTAGCTTTATTATTATCTCCTGTATTTAGCCTGCCATTAGCTTTATTATTATCTCCTGTATTTAGCCTGCCATTAGCTTTATTATTATCTCCTGTATTTAGCCTGCCATTAGCTTTATTATTATCTCCTGTATTTAGCCTGCCATTAGCTTTATTATTATCTCCTGTATTTAGCCTGCCATTAGCTTTATTATTATCTCCTGTATTTAGCCTGCCATTAGCTTTATTATTATCTCCTGTATTTAGCCTGCCATTAGCTTTATTATTATCTCCTGTATTTAGCCTGCCATTAGCTTTATTATTATCTCCTGTATTTAGCCTGCCATTAGCTTTATTATTAGTTCCTGTATTTAGCCTGCCATTAGCTTTATTATTATCTCCTGTATTTAGCCTGCCATTAGCTTTATTATTATCTCCTGTATTTAGCCTGCCATTAGCTTTATTATTAGTTCCTGTATTTAGCCTGCCATTAGCTTTATTATTATCTCCTGTATTTAGCCTGCCATTAGCTTTATTATTATCTCCTGTATTTAGCCTGCCATTAGCTTTATTATTAGTTCCTGTATTTAGCCTGCCATTAGCTTTATTATTATCTCCTGTATTTAGCCTGCCATTAGCTTTATTATTATCTCCTGTATTTAGCCTGCCATTAGCTTTATTATTATCTCCTGTATTTAGCCTGTCATTAGCTTTATTAATATCTCCTGTATTTAGCCTGCCATTAGCTTTATTATTAGTTCCTGTATTTAGCCTGCCATTAGCTTTATTATTATCTCCTGTATTTAGCCTGCCATTAGCTTTATTATTATCTCCTGTATTTAGCCTGCTATTAGCTTTATTATTATCTCCTGTATTTAGCCTGCCATTAGCTTTATTATTATCTCCTGTATTTAGCCTGCCATTAGCTTTATTATTATCTCCTGTATTTAGCCTGCCATTAGCTTTATTATTATCTCCTGTATTTAGCCTGCCATTAGCTTTATTATTAGTTCCTGTATTTAGCCTGCCATTAGCTTTATTATTATCTCCTGTATTTAGCCTGCCATTAGCTTTATTATTATCTCCTGTATTTAGCCTGCCATTAGCTTTATTATTATCTCCTGTATTTAGCCTGCCATTAGCTTTATTATTAGTCTCCTGTATTTAGCCTGCCATTAGCTTTATTATTATCTCCTGTATTTAGCCTGCCATTAGCTTTATTATTATCTCCTGTATTTAGCCAGCCATTAGCTTTATTATTAGTTCCTGTATTTAGCCTGCCATTAGCTTTATTATTATCTCCTATATTTAGCCTGCCATTAGCTTTATTATTATCTCCTGTATTTAGCCAGCCATTAGCTTTATTAATATCTCCTGTATTTAGCCTGCCATTAGCTTTATTATTAGTTCCTGTATTTAGCCTGCCATTAGCTTTATTATTATCTCCTGTATTTAGCCTGCCATTAGCTTTATTATTATCTCCTGTATTTAGCCTGCCATTAGCTTTATTATTTTCTCCTGTATTTAGCCTGCCATTAGCTTTATTATTATCTCCTGTATTTAGCCTGCCATTAGCTTTATTATTATCTCCTGTATTTAGCCTGCCATTAGCTTTATTATTATCTCCTGTATTTAGCCTGCCATTAGCTTTATTATTATCTCCTGTATTTAGCCTGCCATTAGCTTTATTATTATCTCCTGTATTTAGCCTGCCATTAGCTTTATTATTATCTCCTGTATTTAGCCTGCCATTAGCTTTATTATTATCTCCTGTATTTAGCCTGCCATTAGCTTTATTATTATCTCCTGTATTTAGCCTGCCATTAGCTTTATTATTATCTCCTGTATTTAGCCTGCCATTAGCTTTATTATTATCTCCTGTATTTAGCCTGCCATTAGCTTTATTATTATCTCCTGTATTTAGCCTGCCATTAGCTTTATTATTAGTCTCCTGTATTTAGCCTGCCATTAGCTTTATTATTATCTCCTGTATTTAGCCTGCCATTAGCTTTATTATTATCTCCTGTATTTAGCCCTGCCATTAGCTTTATTATTAGTCTCCTGTATTTAGCCTGCCATTAGCTTTATTATTATCTCCTGTATTTAGCCTGCCATTAGCTTTATTATTATCTCCTGTATTTAGCCTGCCATTAGCTTTATTATTAGTTCTGTATTTAGCTCTGGCCATTAGCTTTATTATTATTCCTGTATTTAGACTGCCTCATTAGCTTTTTTATTTAATCTCCTGTATTTAGCCTGCCATTACTTTATTATTTTTCTCTGTATTTAGCTGCCATTAGCTTTCTTATTTGTTTCCTGTATTTTAGCTGCCATTAGCTTTTTTATTATCTCCTATAATTTAGGCCTGCCCATTAGCTTTATTTAATTTCTCCTGTATTTAGCCAGCCATTAGCTTTATTATTAGTTCTGTTATTTAGCCTGCCATTAGCTTTATTATTTTCCTATATTTAGCCTGCCATTAGCTTTATTATTATTCTGTATTTAGCCAGCCATTAGCTTGATTAATATCTCCTTGTATTTAGCCTGCCCATTAGTTATTATTAGTTCCTGTATTTAAGCCTGCCATTTGATTTATTATTTTTCTCTGTAGTTAGCCTGCATTAGCTTATTATTATCTCCAGTATTTAAGCCTGCATTAGCTTTATTATTTTCTCCTGTATTTAGCCTGCCATTAGCTTTATTATTATCTACTGTATTTAGCCTGCATTAGCTTTATTATTATCTCTGTATTTAGCCTGCATTAGTTTATTATTATTTCTGTATTTAGCCTGCCATTAGCTTTATTATTATCTCCTGTATTTAGCCTGCCATTAGCTTTATTATTATCTCCTGTATTTAGCCTGCCATTAGCTTTATTATTATCTCCTGTATTTAGCCTGCCATTAGCTTTATTATTATCTCCTGTATTTAGCCTGCCATTAGCTTTATTATTATCTCCTGTATTTAGCCTGCCATTAGCTTTATTATTATCTCCTGTATTTAGCCTGCCATTAGCTTTATTATTATCTCCTGTATTTAGCCTGCCATTAGCTTTATTATTATCTCCTGTATTTAGCCTTGCCATTAGCTTTATTATTATGCTCCTGTATTTAGCCTGCCAGTTTAGCCTTTATTATTTTTCCTGTAGTTTGCCTGCCATTAGCTTTATTATTATGCTCCTGTATTTAGCCTGCCATTAGCTTTATTATTATCTCCCGTGTTTAGCCTGCCATTAGCTTTATTATTATCTCCTGTATTTAGCCTGCCATTAGCTTTATTATTATCTCCTGTATTTAG